>CM046458.1:8492032-8513559 GCA_025506515.1 Flaveria trinervia | reverse complement strand
CTGTGCTAGCTCTGCCGGCACGCATCCCAATGGTCCGGTTCCCGTGACCAAAACCCTTCTTAATCCCAGCTCATAAAGCCTCTGAGATTATTAACAAGTTTTAGTAATCCAAAACAATGACCAATTGACACTTCTAACTTTCACATTTAACAAAGTTTTGTCGTGGTTTCAGATATATAATCAAACCGACATGCGTATCAAGTATAAACTATGTCTCTTGACCAATTATTTGATTCTCATTGAAAACATTAATATTGACAAGATTGCAGCACATGGCTACTTTCTTTAGCAATGAAGTGTGATAAAGACATACACAACTACCCTTACCTTCTCTCAGTAGACATATACATACATATAATGCAAATTATTAACCAAAATAGTCAAGATTGACCTCCAAATGGGACCATAATATTTATTTCAAAAATCATAAATGAATTAGTTATGGCATGGGCTGCAATTGAGAACCCATGCATATCATGTTAGCAAAGAAAGGATATTTATTTGTATTACTTTTGGTAATTTTCATAAACTGAAAACCCAACGGAATGACGACTGTATATTGGCAAAAAGAATGGTGTACGCGTACCATCAGAACTTTGCGGTATTCAGAGATCAAGTAGACGACATAATCTGGAAGGGAAAACTGTCTAGATCTTGCTGAAAATGGGACTAGATAGTAGTTGTTTACAAAGTCATTGCCTCCCAATGTGATAAGTGTCAAAGCTTGATTTACAAGCCTTTGAGTCTCCTCAGGGCCAATTATATCACTCACCCTTGTTGATACTGTTCAAAGTATTCCATTTGCAGTGTGATCCTTATTATATTAGCCTGCATAATAAGTTTCATATAACCAATCAAAGATACTTAGATTTCTTGAACATAAACACTAATTAAATAGATCTCCAATGCTACTTGTCTATATATGAACTCTTTTCATGATCATCTTGTTTACAATCTTATCTTTGAAATTGTATTTCCAATACGTTATTAATTATATTTGGTAGGGCGGATGTTGAAACAACGTCGGCAAGGTTGTTGTAGAGTCTTGAAAAAGCCTCTTTCAGAAATGCAGGATAAGGATGCGTACATCAGGCCCAAACAGCTAAACTCACTGGGCCCCACATGCATTTTACTCTATAAGTTAATATTTGTGTATTTAAATGTGTACAATTGATATACATTTTGAGCATGTAGAGTCTTTTGAGTGTATACATTTTTACACATTGTAATTTGCAGTCCCAAAATCATTATTTTAAGGATGAAAAGACTTACAAACTGAATTCCTGTGTCATTAAGTATCCCAACACCAGCAGAAGCAAAATTGGCACCAACAAGTAACTTTTGACCTGTAAGAAATGGACTCAAGTATGGCTGTGTTGGTTCTTCACCAATGGCTTGACCTGATCATTAACCAAAGTATTCAATATTTATCCATAAAAGTAATAAACATAATCCATACATCGAAAAACTAAAACGTAAAAACTCAACTGATAAGGTCAGGAATGTTAAATCCATTGGAGAAGCGGCCTGTAGGGCGATGAGTGGGATAATCAATCCCATAAGGAGGTGAATCTGCTCGTGCAGTGGTAGCCAAGTAGTTGTTATTGCCGTTATCGACTAGCGAGTCACCAAACACAAAGAAAGCTCTAGCCTCAGCTTCAAGAACCACATTACTTAAAGCTGCCAATGTGAAACACAATAGCATGACAAGTGATGATCTTGAACTAGCCATTATTGTATATATATATATATATATGACTATAAGTAGCAATGTAAAAACACACACTGCAGAAAGGTGTGTATGAGATGTTTTCTGAAAAACATGCAAGGGGAATGAGGTCTATTTATATGCACTTTGGGGATTGATGATGTCATAAACTGTAGTCAGAGTTGAGCCAATCCCAACTGCACAAGGTTGTAGTGGTTCTGGTGCATTAATTGGACAGTTAATTACTATTTTGACAGCCATTAATATTACACAAGTAAAAGCACTGGTTGGTCAGCCCCTACTACAGTCATTCCTAGATCTTGATGTTATTACCATAGCTTTTTCACTCATTAGTGATCCAATTAACCGTTAAAAAATACTAAAAAACTAACAATGGTTCAATTCCCATGCAATCTGATGCATGTTTTGGCCTTAATTTTTTCATCTAAGTTTTTTGGTTATACGTGCAATTATTAGAAAGTATATTTTGAGTCAATTGCGTATTTAGTAGTTGGATCAGGGGTCACTATGTAAAAATGTACATCACTAAAGGATGTTTAGGGTTTTGTCAAAGGGTGGCGACCGTTTAGAAAGGTTCGCGTTGTTTCCTACTAGTCCGTGTAAGAGTCCTATGTCTTTAAACAACTATGGTTGTTGATTAAAACAATTCGTACTTTAGGGTTCATTTGAATTTCTCTTTTCTATTCCTTTGTTCTTGTTTTGTGGGTTGATTTATGATCTTTTCGGCTTAATAGTAGGCAAAAGAAACGTGAGAAACAAGGAGTTAAACGGAGGTGCGAGTAGTTTAGACCGGTTTTAGAATGAGTCTGATATATTATGGAGTCTTATTTTTTCATTGTTTAGTTTATTTGGTATTTTTATCTTTGGTGTGCGTCAACGAGTTTTATACCAAATATATAAAAGGGTTATTATCGAGTTGTAAGAAAGCCACACATGCTAACTTTTTAGAATTTGATTTCTAATAATAAGTACCAGAGTCGAAGACATCAAACCTACCGTGATGGGAAAAACGTGTGACACGACTTAAATGGTAAACAACATATGCAGAGTTTTTTTGTTTGACCAAAACTTTCTTGACTCGAATGAACATTGAGGATGCAAACAAATAAGGTATATCAAACCAATAAAAAAATTCTAGCATGAAAAACCTTTAAAAATAAGAGTAAAAACCTCGTGACAACAACTAAAACTGTTTCAAATTAACTGTCACCAAATTTAGAGCAATACAAAGTTTTTTATGGATATACTAGAGACATACAATGATCATCACATACTTGAAACAAACTACTTCAAGTATATAGAATACAAATAAGAGATAAAAAGATAATTAGTTAATTAAGTTACTCCAGAACTAATATTATGTACTCCTTTGTCCCTAAAAATCATTTTACAAAGTACCCTCAAGATCGTCGTCTTTAAGGTAATCAAAGAAGTAAAGAAATCAATCAAAAGCCAAGTGCTTGAATATTATTGAAGAAAACTATCACAAAAACTCCAATACTGAATCCCATCCCTAACTCGGATTATATAGCCTACTCAAACATTGTTAGACTACAATTAGGACTCTATTAATTTAAACCACATAGTTATCTAATAATCCCATAAATCAAGGAACCGATAACTATCATGTTTAAATTAATATACAAGATAAACTTGGATTACACTCCAAATTATGAGGCTGATCTTGATCCACGTATACACCATAATCAAATCAGACAATTCACCAACAATCATGCCCCGAATTTCTGAGCCGAAGGTGGTAACTCACACACTCCAAGTAACGATCTCATCTTGTAAGGCCCCGTTCCCGGACGCTTACAGCTGGGTTCTCATCGCACATAAAACATATAATTACATTTGTATTTAATACATCGCAGCGGAAAACTAAAACAAACTTTCATTTCCATGTAAATGCTTTTGCAAACTAATACAACATTCATTACAAAAATAGTTTGTTCGCATTACAGTGCAAAAACATTAATCAAAGAATGCCATCCCAAAAGAGCTGAGTAGTCGCCCGTGCCATCCTCAGCAATCATTACCTGCCAACTGAAACACATCAACTCAGCGTTGCTGAGTGAGTTCTAGTTTTATAAATAAAACATACTTTACTTTCATATAAAACCGTTCGTTACTTTTACATGATCACACATCGTACGTACACATAGATAATATCATTATATCTTCTTCATTCATTCATTCGTTCTTTCATTACCTTACTTGCGCATCGGACATCATCCATACCAATACCATGTGCTACACCCCGTTAGTCGTAGCTACCGGGCCGAAGTCACAAATGAACAGCTAAACGTATGCCACGGTACTAGGAGTAACCTCAGTCTTAGCTACTGGGCCGAAGTCAACAAATGAACAGCTAACGTATGCCACATACTAGGGTGAACGGTAGAGGTTCTACATTCAGGGTCAATCACAAGAAGGACCCGTATCCGATGTGTGCAAGACGTTTCATTCGTTTTCATTAATACATGCATTCATTCATCATGTTCCTCTTTCTTTATCTTTCACTTTACGTTACATAATACTTCGTTCATTCATCATAACAGGTAAGCCATAGGAAAGATATTAAACATCATACTAAGGAACATTAACATGCATCAACATCACATCATACAGGACGACATCATACATACACAACATGCAACATCATCACCCTCATCATGCCCAACATGCTTTCTAAGACCTCGCTCGTCATCTTAAAAACTCTTATGGAACCTTTACATCAAAACTTACATCTGCACTTTCCCCCGAAAGTCAAAGAAGCAATCTACACCTTCCTCGGGTTCAACATCCCTATTCGGGCGTATGGACACCCTTCAATCGCATCGCCTCCATGCGACTGAACATCATGCGAATGAACTATGCAGATGAACACCTATGCGAATGAACATCCAGTCGTGCGATGGCCAATGCGGATGAACACCTATGCGACTGGACCGCCAGTCGTGCGAATGGACTTTAGTCGTGCGAATGGACCTTCAGTCGCATGACCCCATGCGACTGCCCTTCAATCGTGCGAATGAACCCCAATCGCACCCTAATCGGCCGTATGGCCTCCATTCGGCCTCCAGTCGGTCGCCTAGCCCTAACTGATGCAGAATGCAGTTCAACCCGACTGCAGCCGAGGGTTTTCGGCCTCCAAACTCATCTAAACCCATTTTAAGCCTAAATCACCATCCTAAACCTTAGGGATGCATACCATAACATTATTCAAGCACACCAGCAAGAAATCAAGCCCCAAAGGGTCCTACACATACATACACCATACATACGGGTTTTCACCCAAAACGCGAAAAAGGGTTTTCAGATGTGTTCCAGCCCCAAAATCATTCAAAAACATGTAAAAGAGGGGTCCTAGAACTCACCTAAACGGGCACAACGACAAGAGCTTCGATTCGGCTTGCTTCGCGACAATTTTGGCGACCCGAACCGACCCGAACCGGCACTTTTCCTCTTTTTCTCTTCTTCTTTCTCTCTTCTTCTCTTTATAAGCTGAAATGTGAGTGTGGGGGAGTGTGCTGCCCTCTCCCTACATATATCACCACATTTCTCAACTTTTCTTCCGTTGGCGAGTTTGGTCCCTCGACTTTTGGACTTTATTTTCTTTTCTTTTTTCACCGGCTTCAAAATAATAAATATTCGGGTGTTACAAGTCCACCCCCCTTAATAGGTTTCGTCCCCGAAACCTGTTATTCGTCGAACAAACGTGGATAATGTTGTCTCTTTCTTCCTCAGTCTCCCACGTTGACTCGGATCCCTTCTTGTGCTTCCACTGTACACGCACAAGAGGAACCACTTTATTCCTTAGCCTCTTTTCTTTACGATCGATGATTGCCACTGGTTGCTCCACATATTGAGCCGTTCATCTACTTCGATATCTTTCAATGGAACAATCATGTCTTCATCAGCTATACACTTCTCAGATGAGATACATGGAATGTCGGGTGAATCCCACTTAACTCATCTGGCAACTCCAATCTATAGGCCACCTCCCCTACTCGAGCAATGATTCGGAAAGGGCCTATATATCTTGGGCTCAACTTGTCCCGCTTTCTGAATCTGATATACCCTTCCAAGGTGAGACCTTCAACATAACCCGGTCACCCACCTGGAACTCATTGGCCTACGTCGCTTATCGGCATACGACTTCTGTCTATCTTTGGCTGCCTTCATAAAGGCTTTAATCTTTTCAAGCTTCTCTGTCGTAGCCTCGATTACCTCGACGCTCCCCAATTCCTTCTGACCAATATCCACCCCAACAACGGGTGTTCTGCATCTCCTACCGTATAGCATCTCATATGTGGCATACCAATGCTGGCATGATAGCTGTTGTTGTATGAGAATTCGGCTAACGGTAGTGGTCATCCCAACTTCCACCAAAATCGATCACACACGCCCCTGATCATGTCTTCCAGTGTCTGAATGGTCCTTTCTGACTGACCATCAGTTTGGGGATGATAAGCCGTGCTAATGTTAACCTCGTCCCCATAGCGTCGTGGAATTTCTTCCAAATTTTAGATGTAAACCGAGTGTCACGATCAGACACAATAGACACCGGCACACCATGACGAGTTACAATTTCCTTGATGAACAGATCAGCCAACCTCTCAGATGAATACGTCTCGCGGATCGGTAGAAAATGAGCGCTCTTCGTCAGACGATCAACTGTCACCCATATGGCATCATACCCTTTCGGGGTACGTGGCAGCTTCGTAATGAAGTCCATGGTGATGTGCTCCCATTTCCATTCCGGTATATCCAAAGGTTGTATCTTCCCATACGGCTTTTGATGCTCTGCCTTCACCTGTAAGCAAGTAAGGCACTTACTCACATACTCCACCACGTCACGCTTCATACCCGGCCACCAATAATCTTTCTTCATGTCATGGTACATTTTCATGGCACCAGGATAATGGAGTATCGAGTCTTGTGGGCTTCATCCATTATCTTCACCCGTGATCCCCAAAACGAGGAATCCACACACGACCGAATCGAGTTCTAACACCGAGTGTGTTTTCACCAATTCCCCCCAACCAGACTCTCATTCTTTCCGAGTTAAGATGATCTTCTTTCAATGCCTCATCTTGAAACTCCTTGATTTGCTTCATCACATCAGAGGTCATGATTAGTTGATAAGCTTTCACACCCGAATCGGTTCGGGCCTTTCCTTTCGACTAAGGGCATCCGCCACCACATTAGCTTTGCCTGATGGTAATGGATCTTGCAATCATAATCCTTATAAGTTCCAACCATCGCCTCTGCCTCATGTTCGATCCTTTTGCTCGAAGAAGTACTTCAAGCTCTTATGATCGGTGAATATGGTGCACTTCGTCCCGTAGAGATAGTGCCTCCAGATCTTCAATGCAAAGACCACGGCTGCTAGCTCCAAGTCATGAATAGGATAATTGACCTCATGAACCTTTAACTGTCGAGATGCATAGGCTATAACCTTCCCTCTCTGCATTAACACACACCCCAACCCTGAGTAGGAAGCGTCAGAATAAACCACTAGATCTTCACTTCCATCGGGTAATGACAGAACAGGAGCTTGAGTCAGTCTTGCCTTCAGCTCTTCGAACGCCTTCTCTTGAGCTTGACCCCATACAAATTTCACATCCTTTCGGGTCAACTTAGTTAGTGGAGAAGCAATCTTAGAGAAGTCTTGGATGAATCTTCTATAGTAGCCCGCCAAGCCCAAGAAACTACGGATCTCGGATGGCGTCTTTGGTGACTTCCATTGCATAACCGCCTCCACCTTCGCCGGGTCAACCATAATCCCGTTAGGATTCACCACATGACCCAAAAACTGAACTTCGCGCAACCAGAACGCGCACTTGGAGAATTTAGCATACAGTTTCTCCCTTCTCAACGTCTCTAGAACCTCTCGAATGTGACCGGCATGCTCAATCTTGCTCTTCGAATAAATCAGGATATCATCAATAAACACAATCACTGATTTATCCAACATAGGCCGACGCAGACGGTTCATCAGATCCATAAAAGCAGCTGGTGCGTTGGTCAAACCAAAAGACATGACCAGAAACTCGTAATGGCCATAGCGCGTATGGAAAGCTGTTTTAGGGATATCTTGCTCCTTCACCTTCAACTGATGATAACCAATCGAAGATCTATCCTCGAGAACCAACTAGCACCCTGAAGCTGGTCGAACAAATCATCTATCCTCGGTAGTCACGCCTCATACACTTTCCCGCCATAAGCCAAGTAGTCAACTAACACCCTGAAGGATGCTACACTTTCCCGCCACAAACTTGTATCCACATCCTTTACATAAGCCAAGTAGGCGCTACATCCACGCCTCATACACTTTCCCGCCACCGCCATTGAGATCACCTTCGGAATAGAAGTAACCCGATCACCATAAACCGTTACCAAACTTTCGTCAGGCGCTGTCAACCGAACCATCTTCTTGCGACACACAATGTTCGCCTCGAAATCCGCCAACCAATCCATCCCAAGAACCAAATCGAAACCACCCAAGGTCATCACGAACGGTCTAACAGGAAACCTATGACCCTCAAGTTCCACTTCACAATTCTCTATCATCTCAGAAATCCTGGTAGACTTACCTATGGTAGTTTCTACATCAAAGGGCGCATCAACACGTCTACTACTAACAGGCAGCTTAACACAGAAAGCAGTAGAAATAAAACTCCTACTAGCACCAGAATCAAATAACACAGAAGCTAAAGTCTGGTTCACTAGGAACGTACCGGACACAACGTCAGGGTCCGTCCTAGCCTCCTCCTGTGTCATGGTGAACGCCCTGGCGCTCGCCCTCGGTCCATCACTTCCCGTCTTCTTCACCCCTGAACCCTCAGTCCTCGACTTCTTACAATCTCTGCTCATATGACCAGTTTCCCCACAGTTAAAACATTTGCCCGATAGGCAATCCTTCGCCATATGCCCTGTCTTCCCACACTTGAAGCACAAGTTTGACCCAAACCTATATTCCCCGCTGTGCTCCCTTCCACACTTGCCACACCTTTTC
Source organism: Flaveria trinervia (assembly GCA_025506515.1). Lineage (NCBI taxonomy): Eukaryota > Viridiplantae > Streptophyta > Magnoliopsida > Asterales > Asteraceae > Flaveria > Flaveria trinervia. The sequence continues at coordinate 8,504,803 of CM046458.1, read as the reverse complement.
GACCCCGCACTTGACGTGACCACACGGCGTTCATCCACCCGTGCCTTTTTGTTACCCATCGGGGCATCACCCCGACCAAACCGTTTCCCATTCCAGTTCCGATCACCACCACCCTTCCTACTCGCCTCAGTCACCACCACCTCCCGCTCGTCATACAGCCTCCCTGCCAAATCAACTGCCGACCTAAACGTGCTTGGCCGGACGGCGATCATATGCCGGCGAACATCCACCGGTAAACCCTGAATGTACCTCTTGATTTTCCGAGACAGAGGCGTCACCTGATCTGGCACAAGCCGTGCCATTTCATTAAACTTGGTGGTATACTGCTGGTGTGTCATGGTTCCAGCCTCCAACTGTAAAAACTCCCTTTCCAACTTATCCATTTCCCGATGAGGACAAAATTCCTCAATCACCAACCTTCTCAGCTCAGGCCATTTCATTTTCCTAATGGCCCTACTACCCTCAGCTTGGACAATGTTGTCCCACCAGCACAAAGCTGAATCCACAAAAGAGTGGGTAGCAAACTTCACCTTTTGGTCCTCTCGGCACTCGCTGATATGGAGAACAGCTTCCATTTCCCTCACCCACCGTGAGCGGCTGCAGCGGTGCCATTCCATCAAAAGTAGGGGGCTTGCATCTCATAAATGCCCCGTAGTTACATCCTCGCACTGCCTCTGGCACAGGCTCTTCTTCTTCCTCTTCATCATCAGACAGAACCGTTTCCGGCTCTGGCTGTTCCCGTCCTCCAGAGGATCTGTTTCTTTCTTTTCTTTCCCCTTCTCGTACAGCCTTAATAACTTCAGTCACCACAGACGGTAAGATTGTCTGCATGACCTGATGGACTTCTTCTACAACAGCCTCTTTACTGAGGCTCTCAGATTGGCGCTTTCGTCGCCACCCTCCGGATGGGGAGTCTCTGGTTCTTCATGAACCACCCTCTCAACTCTGGGTCTCCCTCTCTTAGGTCGCGGTTCAGCACCGTGACCTCCACCCCTAGAAGCTTTCGAAGATCTACCTCTGGCCATCACACGCACACTGAAAGATTCAAACACCAACACGGTCATTCAAGGAAACAACTCAGTTTATGTCAAGTATAGTAAGTCCCTAATTACAATGGCCAGTTGTGATTAGCCACTTACTTTACTCTTCATACCCCAAGTATTACCTGTCCTGACTACATCAGTATTTAAATCTACATATAACACATAACACATACCATGCGCACATAAAACCGGTTAACTTAACGAAAAATACCTTATGGCACGCAGCTACTCAGATTGGCATCCCATTCCCATTCCGTCCCATTCTCAGTCTAAGATTAGGTTTATTTTGAAAATTTACCCATTTCACTTAAACTTTGGCTCTGATACCAACTTGTAAGGCCCCGTTCCCGGGACGCTTACAACTGGGTTCTCATCGCACATAAAACATATAATTACATTGTATTTAATACATCGCAGCGGAAAACTAAAACAAACTTTCATTTCCATGTAAATGTTTTTGCACTGTAATGCGAACAAACTATTTTTGTAATGAATGTTGTATTAGTTTGCAAAAGCATTTACATGGAAATGAAAGTTTGTTTTAGTTTTCCGCTGCGATGTATTAATACAAATGTAATTATATGTTTTATGTGCGATGAGAACCCAGCTGTAAGCGTCCCAGGAACGGGGCCTTACAAGCCGAAGGTGGTAACTCACACACTCCAAGTAACGATCTCATCTCCTTGAACCTTACGCACGTCAAGGCCTTCGTTAGTGGATCAGCTTTCTGTTCGTTTCCAGATACATGTTCAACTATCACTTGTTCATTTTCTACACACTCACGGATAAAGTGATACCGTGTATGGATGTGTTTGCTTCGACCATGGAAGACCGGGTTCTTCGATAATGCAATAGTTGATTTATTATCAACTCGAATCAACACATTTTGTTTCTCTAATCCAGTCAATTCTGCAAGTAATTCTCGTAGCCATATCGCTTGACACGCAGCTACAGTCGCTGCCATGAATTCAGCCTCACATGAGGATAGCGCCACAGTAGCTTGTTTTTTAGAACACCATGTGATTGGGGAGGACCCAAGATAGAAGATATGACCTGTGGTGCTTCGGCCATCATCCGGATCAACATAATGGCTACTATCGCTATACCCCACCAATTTCATATTTTCCCGACCTTCATATTTTATCCCATAGGAAACCGTTCCCCATAGATAACGTAGAATTTGTTTTATAGCAGCTGCATGTGATTCTCTCGGGCTTTGCATATAACGACTTACCACCCCGACAGAGTATGACAAATCTGGACGAGTATGTAGCAAATAACGCAGACAACCCACTATTTTTCTATACTTTGTAGCATTCACTTCTGGTTCCTTTTCTGCTTTTGACAGCTTAAGCCCCGGGTATATTGGACACATTGTCGGATTACAATCAATCATACCCGCTTCCTTAAGAATTTTCAAGGCATAGCTCTCTTGCTTGATATTCACACAACCTTTATCTTGAGCTACTTCGATACCTAAGTAATATGTTAACTCGCCAAGGTCTGACATTTCAAACTGAGACGCCATCTTCCTTTTAAATTCTTTTATAAACTCTAAACTCGTCCCTGTCACGAATAGGTCGTCCACATACACAACAACAATGATAAAGTCACTATTATGTACCTTTCTATATACAGCTTTTTCTTGCAAGCACCGATAGAACCCCATCTTTTTTAAAATGCCATCAAGCTTTACGTTCCATGCTCTTGGTGTTTGGCGTAAGCCGTACAAAGCTTTTGTCAACTTGTAAACTTTCTTTTCTTCACCCGGTTTCTCAAAGCCTTCTAGTTGGGTAACATAAACTTCCTTTTTTAAGTCTCCATGAAGGAAGGCTGTTTTAACATCAAGATGATGAATCTTCCATCCCTCTCCGGCTGCTAGAGCAATCAGGAGTCGTATTGTCTCGAGTCGAGTTACTGGCGCAAATACTTCATCAAAATCAATGTCGTGCTGTTGTACGTAGCCTTTTACGATTAAGCGTGCTTTGTACTTATTAATAGTACCATCTTCATTCCTTTTTATTTTGAATAGCCTTTTTAACCCAATTGGTTTATTGTCTTTCGGTAGAGACATGGGCTTCCAAGTGTTATTTTTCTGAATAGACTCAATCTCTACTTTCATCGCTTGGACCCATTCCGGTTTGTCTTTTGCCTCCAAAAAACTCCTTGGTTCCTCGTCACATGTTAGCAATAACTTGTTCATATTCAACTCATAGTAATTTAGTTTTGAAGGTAACACTGAAGTAAGAGTTGAGCGACGTACCGAGTGGGTGCAACACTGCTGTCGGTGTCAGATTCATCTGTTTCAGAACTGTTTTCATGAACTGTTTTCATGAACTGTTTTCATGAACTGTTTTCATGAACTGGGCTACTGAATGATATTGTTTGGGTTTGATTGCTGCTGTTTTGGTTTGAATCAGCTGCATAAGAGCTGCTGATCTGTATGGTTGTGGGTTGTTTCGAGCCTATTGTAGGTGGGTTGCCGGTGCTGGCCTCCAAGTGGGCTGTGGTGGTAGGCCCAATTGATGAAGGCCCAAAACCTTCTTGTTTTGTATCACCCCACACAACAGTAAACGTCCCTGGAGTACTTTGGTTTTGAATTGAATTTTCAGGTAGATTTTTCCATTTCCATCCTCTTTTTTCATCAAAGTCAACATAAACACTAATGACAATTTTATTTTCCCGTGGGTTGAACAGACGGTATCCTCCCAAACCGGGTTGTTTGCCAAAATACACCAATGGTTTTGACATGTCATCAAGTTTCTTCAAATGCTTCGAGAAGATTCTTTCGTAGGCAATACAACTGAATACTTTTAAGTCTTCTAGGTTAGGTTTGTCTCCATAGAATTTTTCGTATGGTGTAAAACCTACCAGTGCTCGTGTAGGTGTTCGATTAATTATAAACGTTGCATGCCGGACCGCTTCTCCCCAAAAATAGTTCGGTATAGCTCTTGCTTTCATGAGACACCAAGTCATCTCGAGTAATGTTTGATTTCTCCGCTCGACTATACCGTTTTGTTGAGGTGCATAAGGAGTTGTCAACATTCGTGCTATGCCTTCTTGATCGCAGAACCGGCTGAAATCATTGGAAGTAAATTCACCACCTCTATCCGTATGGAATGTTTTAATTTCTTTTCCAGTTCGTTTTTCAATTACCACCTTGAATCTTTTGATGACATTAAACGCATCACTCTTATTTTTAAGAGAAAGGACCACATATATCTTGAATTGTCATCAATAAGAACCAAAATATAAACATTACCCGCTTGAGTGGGAGGATCGGCCCGCAAAGATCTCCATGCACCATCTCAAGAATATGTGTTGTTCTAAACTCTGCTTTTTTCGAGAAGGTGTGCTTGGTTTGTTTACTAACAATGCAAGACTCGCAAAGTTGATTTTGGCATTTAATTACTGGTACCCCGTTTGCTAGCTTGTGCATCATATTCACTAAACTAAAGCTAATTTGGCCGAGTCGAGCATGCCATAACCATGACTCTTCATCAATCCTAGCTTGCAAACACCACGACTTTCCAATTTTGAGTCGGGTTTTGTAAAGGCGGTTGGCGTTTCTTGGGACTTTTATTAGTAATCTTCCATATTGTCTCGCATAGTTAAGTAATAACCTCGGAGACGAATATCACACCCAAATATTGTAGCTTGTCCTAGGCTGATTACATTACTCCGAAGAGCAGGAATATAGTATATGTCGATCAACATCTTTTGCTCTCCACTTTTTCCTTCAAACAGAATGGAACCCTTTCCTTTTATTGCCATGCATGACCCATCTCTGAATCTCACACGTCCGGTAATTTTCTCATTTATTTCAAAAAAGTATGAGTAATTGCCGGTCATGTGATTACTCGCATCATTATCCAAGTACCATACATCTTCTTCATCACTATTGGTCTTGATCTTGGCGGGGATGAACTTATCCTCATTCAATAGTATTGTTTCAAGATTCATCATGAAAAAGGTTCCTTCTGCATCTCCTTCTTGCGTCTCATTAAGATTAGCTTCGTGGTTTCGGGCTCGGTCTGGGCATCTTGAAACAAAGTGACCGTACTTGTCACAACGGTAACACTTAATATTTGACATATCTCGTTTTTTATCCTTTTGATCATCATGGTTTTTCAAGGTGTCACGTTGACCTTGGTTTTGGGTGTTACCCCTACCACGTCCTCGTCCTCGACCCTTTGACGAGCTTGAACCTCCTTGTCCTCTACCCCTTGACTCACGGTGTCTATTTATATTAGATGACTCGGTTTTTGAGAATAGTAAATTACCTTGATTCACCTCCTGTTGAACATCTTCTTTTAGCCTCTCCTCGTACGCTTTTAGTCTCCCGACAACATCTTCGAATTGAATTTTCTTGAGATCTAACACTTGTTCGATAGAGGCAACAATGTGAATAAATCGTCTAGGAAGACTTGTGAGGAACTTTTTTTTACCATTTTACGTTCTTCAATGATTTCTCCCAGTGCGGATGATTTAGAGGCAATACCAGAGAGTTTTGAAGCGTGCTCGTCGATTGTGCCCGTTTCTTTCATCTTCAGGTTGTCAAATTCAATGAGCAATGTTTGTACTCTCGCTTCCTTCACTCGTTCAGCCCCTAGATTTCTGAGTTTGATTGCCTCCCACATCTCCTTACCACTCTTGAGATTCCCGATCTGAAGAATCAACTCCTCCGGTATAGATTGGAATAGAAGGCCTTTCACAATGTTGTTTGTCTTTGCATCTGTTGAACCTGGGTCTACTACGTCCCAAACTCCATGGATTCCAAGTAAGACTTCTATCCGCATGCTCCAGATGGTGTAATTAGTTGACGTTAGCATGGGACATTGAAACGCCAATGAGCCAGCAGTTGGTCCCTTCACTGACGGATTTTGCTCGCCTGAGTTTGTACCACCTGTCATCTGAGACTTCTTCCTGGTGCGCGAATACGTCTGCAGCGGGTACTTGTCCAGCCCTATATCACGGCTACAACGATCTGGATTCGATTTGTGACTACCTTGCGTAAGACACTGCCAGCCGATCTCGACCTTGATTACTTTCCAACACCGAATACCTCTCTCACACAGGAATCGATTTACACAAGCAGGCCCTTGTTGATCATGGCTCTGATACCAATTAAGGTAATCAAAGAAGTAAAGAAATCAATCAAAAGCCAAGTGCTTTGAATATTATTGAAGAAAACTATCACAAAAACTCCAATACTGAATCCCATCCCTAACTCGGATTATATAGCCTACTCAAACATTGTTAGACTACAATTAGGACTCTATTAATCTAAACCACATAGTTATCTAATAATCCCATAAATCAAGGAACCGATAACTATCATGTTTAAATTAATTTATAAGATAAACTTGGACTACACTCCAAATTATAAGGCTGATCTTGATCCATGCATACACCACAATCAGATCAGACAATTCACCAACAGTCTTTGCGTAGAAGAAAAAACCACAAAACCTATTTCTTGTGTTGCTCCAATGACAATAAAACCTTCACTACTAAATCACTCAATATACTTTGATAGAGTAATTTAATTATGTTGGCAAATCTTCCCTACAAAACAAATATAAGGGCTTAATTTGGCCTTTTCTCATGGGTAAACACCCCCTAATCACATCTCCCTCGACGATCGAGCAACATATCTTTAACTTTTCCCTAGCTAAAGCTTTACTTAACATATTACAATCATTGTTATCAGTATGAACTTTATCACCTTACATCAATATGTTTTATTCTTTTGTGAAACAACGAATTCTCCCAAGACGAAAATCACTTTCATTGTGTAGCGTTGTTGCATAAAGCTAAGCTCTTGCATACACCTTTTCAACCACAACAAATCTTTGCACACTTATGTTGATTTCATACAGTCAACCTCAATCATAGATAAAACGAACATACTTTTATAGTCTTGACAACCACGACACAACTCCTGCTATAAATGTCAAAAAATATCCAGAAGAGGACTTCATGTAATCTTTATTCCTTGCCATATCAGACTTCGTATAACCAACAAGCATAAGCTCCTTATACCAAAATGTTATTCCTAATTTGAAAGTACCATGTAATATAACTAATCCAGTTAACTGCTTCCCATGTTTCCGATATGGATTCGACAAAATCCAACTAAATGTGTTGTGCATGGGCATTATTAGGTGTTGTACACACCATTCTATAACATTAAGCTTGCAACTTCTAAGACATATGCAACTGTATATGTTTCTTCAATCTCCGTCTTAAAATAAGGTTGATCTTTATCTGTTAGCTTCAAGTTAGGAGTAAGAGATAAACTAACCACTTTAGCTTTAGCAATGTTGTATTAATAAAACACATTCTCGTTGGATTGCTCTTGTGACATCATGTGTAACTTATTTGAAGCTTCTCTAGCAATCTAAATGCCAAGAATATGTTTTGCTTTCCTTAAGTGTTTCATAGAAAATAACTTGATCCATTCTTGTTTCGAAATACTTTATGCATTCTTACCAACATTTACATGTGATCAACATAAAGTAATAAAATGATAGACTTATCATCAGCAAACCAGTTCAAGAAAACATAATGATCTAAAGTAGTCTTTTGCTAGTCTTACTCCCCCGTGACTGACTCAAATTTCTTAAAGCACTATCTGCTTGATAAATCACAATGAACGAACGATATCCTAACATCCATCTGCTCAACCCCAAGATCAAGGTTAGCAACCAACCAAGAATCACTTGGATGTAACTCATCTTCATAAATGTAGAGAAAATCTCATCATAACCAATGCTCTTTATTTGATTGAACCTTTTGACCACTAATCTACTTTGTATTTAGAACTGAGATGATATGTAAATAAATATACATGTTAATAATAAATATTACTCTCATGTTACATATTTTTTTATGCAAGTTCACATGGATGGTGACTTGGTAATTATAGAGCAAAATTCAAGGTGAAAATTTTGAAGTTTGGCTATATATTAACATTTCCACATAAAATCTTGACCCTATGGTTCCGCTAGCAAGAGAATCTTTAATGTACACATGTGGGTGTAAAAGTAAATTATCATGACCCTGTGGTTCCACTAGCAAGAGAATCCACCATGTGGCAAACCATATAATCACCCGAAATCAATAAAATACTTTTTGCATGATCATCTTCAACAAAATTGATAAACTTCCAACGTTTTATTCACTCAATCATACGTCTTACACTACAACTCGACTTTAAAACATCAAATACAAACAACACTTGCTTCAAATCATAACACATATAAAACAACCAAGAATGACAATCATTAAGCAAACCTAAATACCGGATCATACTTGTAGGAAACTATAACTGTATGAAAGAGAACGATCAAGACTTGGAATCCATAGCCAAGATGGTGCTGAGGTTCATTGGACTCATATAGTTTGGAGTGCCACTAAACATCTGCTGCACAATGATTCTACAAGCCCTCTCCGAAGGGTGAAAAGGATCCCAAAATGCAAACACGTCTCTGTTCGGACACAAGTTTGACATTGGGGTGCATAATCCTAGTCCATTGTATGGACCTTGTCCACAACATGCTACTTTAGATGTTATAAACCCTGCAACATAGCTAAGAAGATTGTCAAGAGGTATAAAAAATACATAAGTACCCATATGCTTGATATTTGGTGCAAGAGTATAAGTAAATTAATAAAGTTATTGTATATTTCAAAGGGTGTAAAAATGCATGTAAATGACGTATATTTTAGTGTTTGACATTTTATCCAATTTATTCAAAATTTATGTCTACATATATAAACATACATAAATGCACACATACATATATTAATACATAATCAATTTTATGCAGACAACCATGAAATTGTGAAACCAACACAAGTACCTACACATTATGCATTTTAGTTATAGTGGACGAAAGAAAGAAAGGTGGATATGCGATTTGCATAATCGTCTTATGTATCATATTTAAGAGTACATAGGGTATGCAAAATTCTCCTAATTCTCTACTTGAAACTAATTATGTATTGAAAAACCATAAAGTTATTATGTAATGAAAAATCATCATTTTGTACATACACACACGCGCGAGCATATATGAAGATGCATCCAAGTGTCTAATACAAAATCATTTTAAGCCTTGAAATCTAAGAATTACATAAATATTATTAATAAATATTTATGTAGTGTATAACATTATGGTAGGAGAAAAAAGTAGAATATTTTGTTTTTACATAACATCACAATAAAGCAAAAAGTGTTATGTTTTTCTTGTGGTTTTTACTTCAAATTGATGCTTTATTGAATGCACACTATACATACATACACACATACACCACATATACACATATACACACACACACACACACACATATATATATATATATATTATATATATATAAATACTAATAAAATAAGGTTTTTGTGTGCTACTTGTCACAATTCTAAAGCTACTAAATTTTATTTTTCCGCTTTTCTCTCCTAATAAATGTCACATTAAATAAAAATAATATTATTTATTTTTTTATATTACATATATACTTTTTTTTAAGTTGATCTTTCTACAAATGCAATTTGTAAGTAAATAATTATTTTATAAATAAGAATGTTTTTAAAAAAATTAAAACTTCAAAAAACACAATATATTTTAAAACCTATGACGTTTTAAAAATAATTCTTATGAAATAAAAGTAATTAAATTTCAAAGTTATAATAAATAAATTATTAAAAATGACACTTTTTTAAAAATGGTTTGTTTTGAAACAAATTGTTTAAAAACCAATTAAAAAGAAAATAAATTAAAAAAAGTATAAAATATGATATCGTTATTTTATCACTCGTGTGTAATGTTTATCATACCTATAACTTTTAATAAATTAAAGAATTTTTTACCACTTTTCATTCTCTTAACTTATGTTTTTATCACTTGTCAAATTTCTAGATATTCACAAATCAATTTTCATTCCAAAAAGGTATTATAATAATTTAAATTATCATACAAATTTCTCTTTCTTATTAAAAAGAAATTTTATTAGTTGTTATGTTTCTCTTTCTTATCTAATTTTTTTAAAAATCAAAATATCTTCTTTTAAAATAGATTTTATGAAAAGAAATTAGAAATCACTTCTTTTAATCAATATCTAAATAACAAGAACTAAACTTTTATATAATATGAAATTTTCTAAAATATTAAATATTTTTAAACAAAATATTTTAAATCATTTTGTTTTAAAAAAAATTATAAACAGGTGAAATATTTTAAAAAATCTGAAACACTAAAAGATATTTTTTATGTAAAATCTAAAAATGAATGTTTAAAATAAAACTTTTTACATAAGAAAGTTAAAAATAGTATAATTGTCTTATTTCTTAAACAAAAGTATATATAACTTTATTTATATTTTACATTAAAATATTATAACTAAAATAGCTATTTATACGTAATTAACATCATATTTTATCTTCAAACATGATTTTATAATACATATATTTTTATTAATAATTATTTAATATTTTATTTATTCAATGCGTGTATTACATGGGCACTAACCTAGTATATATATATATATATATATGTGTGTGTGTGTGTGTGTGTGTGTGTGTGTGTTTGTGTGTGTATGCATGAATGTTGTTCATATACCTACATGTAACATAAGAAAACAAGTAAAAGACAAATTTTTAGTTATATTTAAGTACAAAAGAATATATTTGTACCGTAGGCTTGAGGATTTGATATGAAGTCCATGTGCATTTTCACCGTATTAGCGGCTATAAAAACATGATCTCCCTTTTCTTCATTAAGACTTGTCAGCATATCATTAAGTTGAGGGTTGTACAAGTCGGATGCTCGTTGCAACTCTGTTGAGCATTCCCCGGCTCTACTATGTTGTGCCAACTCTGCCGGCACACAACCCATCGGGCCTGTCCCCGTCACCAATACCCTCCTTGCTCCGATATCATACATTCTCTATATTTATAAAAAAAATATTATTAGAATGCAACAATTAGTATTAAGGTGTGTATTTATCCATACATCTTTCCATATTACATAAATTAAAATAAATTAATATTGATAAAGTTTGGAATTTAAATATTGATTTTGTTAAGTATGAATGAGTTAAATATTTTTGATCTTTCTATGCAATTTGCGTTAGTAAAGCCAAGGGCATATAAAGTGTTAATGACTAAAGCATACCAATCAGTATGTAGACAATTATACCATTAATACACATTTTGAAAAAAATTACAGATTGTCCTAATAATAGTATTATATCTGAGTAATGTATGATTTAATCTTTCTGTCAAGCTATGAAAGGCAATAAAAGCATTAATATCCACATGAAGAAATGTAGCCAATTCTAGACCATCTCAACAACCATAATACACCTTTCATTATGGCTATTGATCCACCATACTCATTAAAAGCCATCCTCCATAATTTTATTTCAAAAAGCAATATCGTATGAATATTTTTTTAATAAAGCTTATATCATTTAATGATTATATTATAATAAATTGCAATACGTATGTCGCTTCCATTTTTATAATTTGAAAATTTTCCAGTTTAAGTTACTACTAATAGTTAATATGTTCCCATTCTTTTCATCAAATCGTTTTTCATGGTTTAAGATTGATCAGTAATTGTTTACTTATAAAAAAAGTGATGTTCATTATGATTATTAATTATAAATATGTGATTCATCCACTAAGATAAAAGCTAGTTAATTAACCACTAATCAAATATTGTATGAATGCATATGTGTAAGTGTAACACAAGTGTAAGGTAGGAAAAAGAGAATTACCGAAAGAACTTTTCTATATTCAGAAATTACATAGCGGACATAATCTGGGAGAGAGTATTCCCGTGATCTAGCAGAGTAAGGAATCAAGTAGTAGTTGTTAACAAAGTCGTTTCCACCAAGAGATATGAGTGTAAACCCTTCGTTGACGATTTGAAGAGCTTGATCGGGTCCAACGATGTCTGCTAGTCGAGCTTTGTATTGTTGGAAATACTCTAATTGTGTCGATATACTTATTATATTTAACTGTAATATATAAACACATTTGTTAGTAGTTAGTAGGGTACTCAACAGTGAATTATTACTGTAAATAATAAAAATGCTAATATGCATTATGTCCATTATTATCCCATAAGGTAAATGTTTCTCTAGAAGTTATACATCTTGCGTTTCCTTGAATTATTGGTTAAGACAAAAGGTTTTTTCGAGAACTCTCGAAAACTTGAGCCACGGAAGAGTAAAAAACGAGGGTCACTCTAACTCGACTGGTGTGTTTTGTTCTGAATGAGTTGACCAGAAACATAACAAGAAACTTATAATCATATGGGTTGTGTTTAGATTGACCAATTCAACTGACAACATGTCATTTCGTCAACCTGATATAGTCGAGATACTTGCCAGATATGTCATTCGTCGAGGCGAGGTACGAAAAATTTTAAACCATAACTCTGAATATATATATGTTCAACTAGGTTAAATTTTGCATCTAATGGGTAGAATGTAAAATGACCATTCAAAATAAATAGACAATATGTGTTGTTGGGAATATGACCTGGCCTTGATGTTTGGACCCGTATTATAGAATAATTTGTCACATCACTCAACGTGGTGTTACACATATTTTATCACCTCTAGTGTGAAATGGTTTCTTTGTTTATGATTTAAATACAATCTTTATAACTCTCATACTAAATTCAAAAGAAAAAAAAACCCAAAATATGTGTGT
>CM046458.1:8257032-8487032 GCA_025506515.1 Flaveria trinervia | reverse complement strand
TCATTTTCTTCACATTGATAATTAATCCGACATTACAAAGATTTCCAACAAAAATACGTATGATTGTAATGGCATAGATTTCCATCATTTTCATTTCATAAATTACAAAAGTGAGTGATAAATTTGGGTTATGCCCAACCTTTCCAAATATAACGATATTCCAAACGCTATCAAGTTCATACTAAAGACATTTAACATTGATTCTTTGATTTTGACTAATTGAAATCATATCTATATATATATATATATATATATATATATATATATATATATATATATATATATATATATATATATATATATATATATATAATATTATTCAAACCATCATTTTCTATACATCATAATCCGGACATTAGAAAGATCTTCCAACAATAATATATATATGATTATCGTACGTGACAATGATTTCTATCATTTTCATTTCATTAATAATTAAAGTGAACGATTGTTATAGTTATGGCCAACATTTCCAAGAAGGAAAAATGTTCCTAATACTTTGGAGAATGCCTGGATTTGATGACAATTAGGCATGCTATTTTACTTAGAACTAAAACGTTCTATGTTGTTTTCTCATAAAAATTTACATTGTGTGTTGTTGTAATGTATAAAAACACGATTAGATAAAAAAACTGATACATTCAAAAATATAAAAAAAGCTAACACAATTAATCCCTTTGTTCAAATTAAACACAATGAACCTACAATTATTTGTAATCATTCTCATTTAGAAAAAAAAATCCAACACAACAATATTGTGTTGCATTAAGATTCAACACCCTATATAGACTCACATATCGATTTTGTGATGTAATTTTTTTAATAATATCATATAAAATTCTGGAATTTAAAACAAATCAACAAAAATTACTATTTCTAATGTATCCTCCAACCCACTATATTCCAACGCTTTGACCTCAACAATATGATTACTTCCTCGACTGCTTATGGGAAATAGATAGAAATGCTTATTGTTGTTAACCATTAAAAATAACTGCTTCACCAACTTGTAAACTTTTCAAAACCTATACATGTGATTGGATTTATATAGTTATTATTTAAAATTACAAATTTTAAGTTCAATTCATAATCTTTATCTATACGGATCAATGCCAGGAAAAAAAAGATAGATTGATGTATACCACATATAATAGAAAATTACAAAAGTGGTTTATGTGGTTTGATCATATTGCTAGTTTGGTTATTATATTTTAAAATTTTTAAACTTAATCCAATTATTTGGGAGTTGGTTGCAAGTTTAGTTATCATCGTTAGTGTCCGTTAGTTTTTAACGATTTGGAGCTTGCAATATGATCAAATAAGATTTTAAAAAATACATTAGTATGAAAAAAATCAATAAGATTTTAAAAAAATTAAAATCGAATATTAGAAATTCAAGTAAACATTAATAATAAACTTCAATTATTGTTATAAAAAATAAAATAAGGTCAAAAAAATCAATCTAATTTAAAAAGTAAATTAAAGTAAAAAATAAAAAAAGTATGTAGGAAAAATGAAAACAAGTATGCTTAAATATTTTTTATTTATTTTCTTAATGAAGTTCATTTGTCATGTTTAGACCGAAAAATCCAAAACGTTGTGAAAACCAAAAAAGAACATGAAATTGAACAGTTTTTATTTTTTAACCTTTAATTTGATTTTACCAATATTGATTTTGAACTTTTTAAACATTTATTTGATTTTATTTTTAAGTTTAAGTTATTTATTTTTAATTATTTTACCTTAATTGCATGCTTCTTTTTAATTTGTAGTTTCTTTTTTTATCTTACTTTCATTTACTTTATTAATTTGCTTTTTAATATTTTTATCGATTACTAAATTTTACAATTAACATTATTTGAACTTCTTAAATCTGATTTTAATTGTTTTTAAAATTTTATTTGATTTTATCAAAATTTTTAAAAGTTTTACATAAAATTACACAACTGGTCCATATATTTGATCATATAACATATTTAATCTCCAGGTCGTTAAAAATTAACGAAGTTTACTTGGAGATCAAACTTACAATATGATCAAATCACTAGGATCATTTTTACAACCTTCTCTAATTATAAATCAAAGTTATATGTTAAGTGTAATATTGTCAGGGTTGAGGAATATTTAAGATCTTAATAAATAGAAATGATACAAGCGTAAAGATTAATTGACATTCCTCATTGCTAGGTTTTGAACCCTAGTTATCTTACAATTGGGTTCATACATCATATTTATAATTCTCAAACTAAAAATTTATCTCAGACATAACAGTGAAAAATATTTCATAAACATTCAAATGTAGTCTATGACATAAATATCCATTTTCTTAATTAGGGGTGGCAGTTACTAAACCTGATGAAAATGTCCAAAACTCAAGACAACTCGACGGGGATGGTCAGTATGAAGTTGAGTAAGCATGTATAGGATTGGGTATGTATTTTTATCATTGTTTTTTCTCTTATCTTCACTCACAAACACTTTTAAAATATTAAAAAATTTATATGATTATATCGTTTTTCCCCAAATATAAGAATCACAGTAAAATCCTCATAACTTTTTTTTATTTCACTCATAACAAACCTCATGAATAAGAAAACTACTGTGAATGCTCTTACAAATATACATGTCAGGTATAGGGGGCTGCGGAGTTACATTTCAGTTATGAAGGTGTTAAGTTAATTAAGAAAGTGTGGCCTGGATATGGAGAGCTAAATCATATACGAAGGTTCGAATAGTAATCTAAGTTACAATTTTATCGTAGCACAAACTTTATTTTGTTCCTTCCTTATAACATGTCGAATCAAACAACAATATTGTAATTTCATCATGGGTAATAGGCATTGGGTGTTCAAAAAACCAAAATAAAAAAATCGTAATCCAATCTACATCCAAAACCGAAAAAAAACCAATCCACATCCTTATTCGGATGGGATCTTATCCGAATCCGAATTTCTTATTCGGATTTCGGATCGGACTTCTAATGTCATGATTTTTTATATGGATATTCTACTAAATCGAATAAGAATCTTACTATGTTTCTAACCCAATATTTATTATACACCTATATATTATGTTTTCAGGAAAATACTCATAAGTCTTGACACTTTAGAATCCTCTGATCCTATAAACTACACGATAATCAATTGTTGATTAAAATTAGATATTGTAATCTTTCGGGTCTTTACAATTACTCATTATGTTTGAATTTTAAATTAAATTTTGTATTTTATGGTTTTATATGTGTTATTGTGATCTTAAACTAGTAAAATGTTAAGAATAAAAATTTAGTAAAAAATAGAAACAAAATAGGAAAAATTGTTTCGGATTATTCTGATTTATCTGAATTCGATCCGAATTGAACTCCGATAGATTCAGATCAGATAGATTTGGATTGGGTAGATATTTTTCTTACGATGGAATTAGATTTTAGATAGGGTCATGAAATGTTAATCCGAATAATCCGATCAAAATAATCCGATTATTTGAATAATCCACTATCCCATCATGTGAACACCCCTAATATCGCATGCTTGCACCTTTATACGTTCATAACACAAAGTTAACTCCCACACATCTAACATACCCTTAAATTTATGTCAAACTAAATTAAATCAGGTCGTTATAAGCGAGACTCGAATCATTATCAGGAATTTTTTTCACCACTTTAACTTAAAATGATTTTTTCATTAAAACCAATCCATCTAGTTGACCACATACTATGGTGACCCTCTTATGGGTTGGCCATGAGATGAATTAAAAGAAAATAAAAAAATAATTTTTACCACATCATAGATTACAACCAACACCATGTCACATGTCACAGATATAGTTGATTTCTTTTAATCAAATTTCTCTTTTTATAAAAAGTTATACCTTTAATTTTATTTTCTTTAATAATTCGTATAATTTACTTTTTAAAATTTGTTTTAAATACATACACTTGTATATACTAATGATCCTTAGTCTAACTGGTTAATGTGAGATACCTATGACATGTAATAAAATGGAGATTATGGTTCAAGTTTCACTCTAAACAAATACTCAGAGTTGAGCCATGGGGCTTTCTCAGCAATGAGTTTCGAGGGGGTTGGGGTGCGGTCTCGGCTAGGAAACGGATAGGTGAGTCCGATTAAGATAACACTTATCATTCGAATCAGGGTCGTACATTTGTCGTTAAAAAATACACTTACATATGTAGTTTTTTAAGAATATCATGGATTTAAATTTTATTAAAAATAAAGTTGTTTTAAAAAATATTTTTAATATAAAATAAATTTAAAAAGTTTTTTTTCTTAGCTTATATATCAGGTGTCTATAATATTAGTTTGTCGAATTTTTTGACCAGAATTACCCTGATTGTAATTTGATGAATTAAACATGTTTAATGAATATAAAATAGTTTTTATTTTTATATTAAAAAAATGTAAACGTTTCAAAATAAAACATATTATAAATATAATCATAAACCATATTTATTATTAAAAAATTTAAATTAAATTAAGTTAGTTGTGCTGTTGAAATGGAATAAAAATTTATTTCTTAATGAAAGGTATTATAATGTGTAGTTTTAGTATTAAATGTATATATATATATAATAAAATGTTGAGCAATTTTTAAATCGTATATTATTAACCTTTTCTACATCATAATATGTATTAGTAGCATGCGAATTAGTCCATGACATCGTAATTGATTTACTTGAGGTTATTTTTTTATTAAAAGAATAGTGTGTTATGTATATCCAGTTAATGTTTAGAATAATTGCAGATTCAAACATTCTAGATTCTTATATATAATATAAAATGGAAACAAAAGTATAAAGAAAAATGAAAAGAATAATCAATAGTCCCATGAGAACGTACAGCCATGTTACAAAAATAATCCTCAATCTAAAATGTAATGGTTAAATCATGTATATAAATTGTAAAAATATTTTACAGTAAATAAATTAATATACGAACACTATATATGTGCTTGTAAAAGAAATCAATATATAGTTAAACTTATTTAAATTATTATGATCTCATGCGTATTTTGTTCTTTAAAATGCGTGTTGCCGTGTAAGTTATTTAGCAATGCTTATTTTCCGTTTAGAATGACATAATAATAAGTACTTTTAATAAGAGAATTTGGAGACGTAACTATTTAAGTATGTTTAAACTATTCGATATTCGACTCACTAAACCGTTTATGCAACAAACAAAATTTTCTCGTTATTTTAGCCCGTCATTCTATATTACAATCCAGACTGTATTAACTTAGTTTAATATAAATAAGGTAAATCTATCAACTCAACCGATATGTATGTAGGTAGATAATCTACAATGAACTGTCACCCCTAAAACTCAAACCAATAATTTTTGATTGGATGAAAACATCACTTTAACTTTGGCATACTTATGATTACATACCGACCTTTCACTTAATTAAAGTTAAGTAGAAAACCCTTTATTCTGTAAAATACACCCTCATACGTGTCGGCCAACCGTCAACCGATTAAAGTATGTTTATTTTTAACGCATCTTAACATTAGAGAGTATCGTAAATAAGATGTAGAATTTATGCTTGTAATACAAATACTCAGATTCAACATGTTCCCAAAATATCTCATTAAGTTGTTTTATTTCGGTTTTTGATGAGATGCATAAAGTTGCAATGACATGTGCTTTGTTGCATTGGCATTCATTAATATGTGGGGTAAGAGGGTTAATTTTGATCTACTAAAACGGCTTGGAAGTATCTTTGAATTGCTTTGGGTCTCTTCATTATGCATTTGGGTCCTATTTACACCTACTTACATAACCATCGTAATTATTGTCCACGTACACTTGTCTTCATATTTACTTCACTTCTATGTAACCAAAATATTCGGCCAATATTGAGTCACTCTTCAAACCAATGCATTATTGGTAAAGACAAGTCATATCTAAGTGGTACGTACTTCTTCTACCAAAACATGTACATTAACAATGCCATGTAACTCGGCTACATTTTATCAACTTTACCGGCATCTAATTCACGTATCTATGAGCATGATCGAACTTGTTGAGAAGGGAGTTTATTGTATCGAAACTTAGAGTGGTAGATTAGTTATTAATTAAAAGAGCAAGTCATTTTAATAAAAACAACATTAATAGAACTTTATATTACTGTTTACTGATTGGACATGTTATGTTGATGTAATGATATTTGAGTTGTTGCATTTTACTTGAGAGGTTTCGTAAAGAAGCACAAATGTTGAAAAAGTTTCAAGAAACAATCAAAATCATTTATTATTTGTGTGTATGTCTGAGATTCTAATGTAATAAGTAGGAAAATTAACTGACTAGAAAAAATTTCATTTAATTTTTTACAAGCTAGTATACTTTTTCATTTAACTTTTAATACTAAATGAAAGAATTATTTTGATTGATTATGTAATATTAGTAATTTCATAAACAACGACCCTTATATGCGGGTGTGGAAGAATCAATAAAAGAGACTAAGAAGCAATTTGGCCTCTCATATCCGTTAAATGATAGTGTTTAATGGTTTATTAATTTTTAGGGTCTATCCTTTAACCATACCTAACTAGACCTAATCGAACATAATCAAACCCTTTAAGCCGGTTACTTAGTTTATTTGGTTTGTTTATCTTATTAAACCAATTTTATTTTGTTTATTCGGATAACTGAATGAATAAGTAAGATTTTGTGTCACTGTTAACCAAATTGTAAACCAAATTCACAATTCGAATACAATTTTAAACTGAACTGAATCCACACTCACAATTTGGTTTGGTTTTTCTATTAAGAATACGATTCCGTTTTTTTTTTTGTTATTTTTGTGTCACTTTCATTCGTGAGTTGTATGCCAGCACAAAACATCATCAATAATCAATTTACATTATCGTGCTGTCCTTCCCATCTCTTTGTTTTGTGTAAGCTTATCACACGTTCTATTAATGCCATTGGAAAAATATGTTTTTTTGAGAAATAGCAAAACATCTAACTTATATAACGAACTCTTTAAATCTAGTTTTGTTATATTAAAGTATCAAGAGTTGTCTAAAATAGGGTTATTAGATTTTAATAATCTAAAGTTTTTTTATTGGTTGGGATTAATCCCAACTCAATAAATGTTTACAGATACTCTAAACTTTGATTTTATTTTCTCCCAACGATCACTTACTAACTGAGAGTTAACCTCGTTAGTTTTTTAACGATGTGGACTATTTTTGTGGCTAACACACTAAACAGAAAGTTGAAATCTATCATCAAGTCCGCCAATTCGAACTTCCACACCCAAAAACCCATTATCTTCACCTCTTATTTGAACTATTGAACTAGTTAGAGGTAGATTTAAGATATGATGAAGGTTAGATAATGAAAAACGAACCTAATTGAGTTAGGCAGTACTTGAGTTGAAAAATGATCATAGTCAGCCTCATTCATCAAAAAAAACTAACGAGGGTTAATTTTCAGTTAGTAAGGGATCATTGAAAGAAAATACGTTCAAAGTTAGGAGGGCCTGTAAATTTCATGAATTGGATTAATCCCGACCAAATAAATGAAAATTGAGATTATTAAAATCCAATAACCCTTTAAAATAAATATATTTGTGGACTCTTTTTCTTGGTAAGCATGTCATATATACTATTATAGCGACTTGAGAAGATACCTTATTAAATAATATAACTAGTTTTTTTGCCTGGCGTATTTAAGGGTGGCGCGTACATACAGCGTGATAAAGTAATATATATAATTGTAGAGATTAATGAAGAGGCTGATGCAACCTAAACATCTTTAGTCTCTCCTGCATGCTGCACAAGTGCATTGAAGTGGAATGCTTCGAAGTTTCACATGTGCAACAGAAATACTCTAAGTGTGAAATCTTCCGAAGCCAAAGATGAAGTCTTCCGAAGCCTCAGAGACAAAGTCTTCCGAAGATTCAAGTTCATGAAGACAGATTTCTTTCGAAGACTTTTAAGATATGCTTTATCTGATGTACTGTTCCATAAAGCTGGACACCTTTCCGCTGCAACTCTGCAAGTCACCAACTAACATGGTTTGGTGAAAAGGTCCATGCTTTTGGTAACTGTACATTGAGGTCTTGAGTCTGTAACTTTCTACTTTATGTACTTTATCCTTTTTGTAATAGATAAGGATGTGAGCTATGGCATGTCATAGTCACTAGTCAAAAGGCAATCTGCCTTTTGACTTACAATTGATTTTGTGTGTGTCTAGTCAATTGTATCCAGCTGGCTTTCAAAGTATAGCCGGCTGTAGGATGTTGTATAAGTATCTCATGTTCTTGTATCTTTCATTTATGCTTTGTAACACTTGTAATAGAACATAGAGAAAGCAATATACTGCATTCTTGAAAACCATATACTTGTGTTCTTTGTGTTCTGTCTCTTACATTACTTGTGTTCTTAGTGTCTTATCTTGGTTAATCCAGTTTACTGTTTGATTAAAGTTTGGTTAATCTCCTCTTTGTGTTGTTGTGTTGTAACTCACACCCTTCAACGATCCTGCATTTGGTATCAGAGCATTCAGGCTCTTGATATAAGATCTCACCATCTTAAGATCCCTCACACACCAAATACCAAACTTTTCAAATGGCAGCCATTTCCAAAACTGATATGGAAACTGGAACCATGAACAAGTCCCCACTGATCACTCTTGATGAGTTTGACACCTGGTGTTTAAGAATGGAAGGTTTCATCAGGTCTCTTGATTCAAGAATGTGGGAGTCTATTGAGAATGGACCTTTCATACCCAGCACACCCTCTGCTACTGGTGCTGGTATGATCCCCAAGGATGTGGCTAACTACTCTGATGAAGATAGGAAGAGAGTAGAGATAGACAGGAAAGCCATGACAGCTCTTCAAACTGCCCTTCCAAACTCTGTGTACAGAGGTTTCAAGAAGTGCAAAACAGCTAAGCAGCTGTGGGATGCACTGAAACTGATGTATGAGGGTTCTTCTGAAGCCAAGGAAACAAGAAGGATCTCCTGAAGCAGCAGTTTGAAAACTTCACCTTCAAAACAGGTGAGACCATGACTCAGCAATACTTCAGGTATGTTGAGATTGTGGATACCCTAGTGGATGGAGGAGTTTCTCTTGAGAATAGAGACATTGTAAGGAAGTTCATGTCCTCACTTCCTAGGCAATGGACACACTACTGTGTGGTGATCAAGAGAACTGAAAATCTCAAAACTCTCACTCTGACAGAGTTATATGGGATTCTCAGTGGCTACCAGATGGAGATGAACATGCAGGGTTCATCTGGCAACTCCAACAATCAAATGGGTTCAGCCCTACATGTGGTTGAAAGGGATAGCATAGAACCCAAACATCATCTTATATGCTACCCTGACAACTCACCCAAGGGTCCTTTCATCACCTTCCCAGAGACACCAAAGGAGAACTACACTCAAGGAAGCCCATTCCAAGAGGCAAGCTCTTCTCAAGCATTTGTGTCTTCTGATGAAAGCTGTGGCAACTCTCTTTTCACTCTTGAAGACCTGGACTGTATCCATCCAGATGATCTGGAGTACATGGAAATAGTCCAGCAGATGGCTCTTCTCACTCACAGAGCCAAGAAGTTCTACAAGAGGACTGGAAGGAAGTTCCCAAGCAATGCAACCAGTGGAAAGTTTGGACTGGACAAAGGCAAAGTCAAGTGTTACAACTGTAACTTGATGGGCCACTTTGCCAGAGAGTGTAAGGCACCTAGAACCAATGGTGGCCAAACACAACCCAGACCAAACTACACTGACAAAGTTCTCCATAATGAGAAGTCAAAGCAGCAAGCTGCTGTTGCTGTTGATGAAGGAGGCTTTGACTGGAGCTTTCAGGTGGAAGATGCTTCTCCAAACCAAGCATTGATGGCAGATCATGATGAAGCCAAGGTATTGGAACATCTCTGTACTCCTGAATGCATTGCTAAAGTTAACAGGTACAGGTCCTATAACTTGGAACTGAGATCTGATATTGAGTCCTTAAACATTTTAAAATCTGATTTTAGAAAGTCTGAAAATGATTATAAGCTGAAAATAGAGGACTTAGAGAAAACATTTCAGTTCTAAAACATGAACACACAGATTTTAGGACTCAAATTAAAGATCTATAACCAAGTTAACTGAGTGCCAGGCTGAGCTTGTGATCAGCAAAGCCAGGGCAGAAAAGAGTGTTCTTGAAGAAGAGACCTTCAAGAACATGATATCCTCATCCCTGCACAACAAAGTGTGCTATCAAAATAGACAGGGACTGGGATCCAATGAGATAGCTCCTCCACACACAATCTTGTCAGTAAGATCTCCTAGGTGTGGAACTTGTGAAGATGAGCTTCCTCTCATAGATCCTATGAGTGAGGAGGATGAAGAAGAGATAGTGAAGAATCCCTCTACTAAGAGTGAAGAGAGAGGGATTCCAAGAAGGGCCACTATCCTTCTGAGGAGAAAGTGAAGACTGTGATGACCAAGTCCATGAGAAAGAACTTGATCAGAAAGAGCAAAAGAAGGCAAGGAAGGCTCAAGAGATCAAGGCTACTTTTGACTCTAAGCAGAAACAAGTTTTTATTTCTGCAGGGTTTAAAGTGGTAGGGACTGAAGGCATCAACCAAAACTCTGCTAAGAGTTCTGGTCTTGCTCAACTCATCTCAGCAGCAAGAAGAAGACTGATCTGCTGTGTACCACTGCTGCACAGCCTGGTCCATCAAACTCCAAGCACAGTCTCAGCCCAAGAGTACTGTCTCAGCATCTGCAAAGATGAAGGTGGAGAAGGGAAGTGACCAAAGACAGTCTTACTCTCTAGACAAGGCTCTTGTGAAGAAGAAGATGAATTGTGTTATGTGTGACAGCACCACTCACATTGCAAAGGATTGTCCCTTCAATCCTAAAGGTACTGTCCACATGGCCAAAACAAAGGCTTCAAAGAGTTCAAGAAGATTCAGGCTTCGGAAGGAAAACCAGTTTCCTTCGGAAGTCTCAAATCTAAAAAGAAGGGAAGTGGAAAATTCTCTTCGGAAGAACATTTGGTCTCGGAAGAAGGAGTTCTTCCGAAGCACTGAGTCTGCTGCAGTGTTTGCAGAATCTTCCGAAGGTTCAGTCATCAAAACTTCTGAAACTCCAAAAGTTCTAAAGTTTTGAAGGTCAAGTCCAAGACTCCAAAGGTGGTGGACGTCTAAGAAAGACCAAGTGACTGAGATTTCTCCATCAACAACAGCTCAAGATCCTCTTAGTACAACCATAGGATCTATTACTGTTAATTTACCTTCTGCATGTGAGCCCAAGACAAGCAAGGCTTGGGTTTCCAGATGTAACTAATCATTCTCTTTTGTGCAGGGACAGCTGAAGACAACAAAATGTTTGGATCATAGACAGTGGCTGCTCCAGGCACATGACTGGTAATAGGTCACTACTCCAGAACTTTGAAAGGATTGATGGAGGACCTGTTGCTTTTGGAGGAGATGAAGGTGGTTACATTTCTGGAAGGGGCAAGGTCACAAATGGTAAGCTCAGCATTGAAAAGGTAAACTTTGTTAAGGAGCTTGGATACAATCTTCTGAGTGTATCTCAATTTTGTGATCAGAGTCATAACATGCTCTTTACTGAGCATGAGTGCATTGTTCTTAAGCCTGGTGTGGTCATTCCTCATGAGCATATCCTGCTTAGAGCCCCCAGGAAAGGAAACATGTACAAGATGGATTTGCAAGAAACCTCTCCCTCCGGAGAAGTTTCATGCTTTCTATCAAAGCCAATAGTGATGAGTCTTTCCTATGGCATAAAAGAATGTGCCATGTAAACTTTAAGAACATGAATAAATTGATTAAGCATGATCTGGTAACTGGAATGCCAAAGAAAGAGTTTACAAGTGATGATCACTGTGTTGCATGCCTGAAAGGGAAGCAACATAAGGTATCTCATAAGCCTAAGGAAATGAACTCCATCACTACACCCCTACACTTGTTACATATGGATCTCTTTGGCCCCACCAGTGTAATGAGTTTAGGAAGGACCTTATACTGTCTAGTGATCACAGATGATTTTACAAGATTCACTTGGTTTTTTCCTTAGAACTAAGGATGAGACTCCTGAGATTCTGAAGAATTTCATCTTAAAGATTGAGAATCAGTCTGATCACAAGGTCAAAATCATAAGATGTGATCAAGGAACAGAATTCAAGAATCAACCCTTGATACATTTTGTGATGATAAGGGTATTGCAAGACAATTTAGTGCTCCCAGGACTCCTCAGCAAAATGGTGTTGCTGAGAGGAGAAACAGACACTGATTGAAGCTGCAAGAACCATGCTGTCTGACTCTAAACTGCCCATCACCTTCTGGGCAGAGGCAGTCAACACTGCCTGCTATGTGCAGAACAGAGTTTTAGTAGTTAAGACTCATGGGAAGACTCCTTATGAACTTTGGCACAGAGAAAACCTTTCATTGGTTTTCTCAGGTCATTTGGATGTCCTTGCACCATCTTGAATACCAAAGATCAAATTGCCAAGTTTGCTGAGAAATCAGATGATGGACACTTTATTGGATACTCTTCCAAGCTAAGGCTTATAGAGTGTACAATCTCAGAACTAGAATAGTTGAGGAGTCAGCCAATGTGACCTTCAATGAACACACCCATGTGTTGCTGGTTCTGGTCCAGATTGGCTATTTGATCTTGATTTGGTTACCAACTGTTTTAATAAATCTTGTGAGAATGTTTCAGGATCTGCAGAAAATTTAAATACAGGTGATCCTGACCCAAGATTTGAGCTAGGAAGACCTTCAAGTCATACATCTTCAGCTCCAGTTGGAACTACTTCTGCAAATGAGGTTTCTATCAGCACAACAATGACAAATTCAGCTGATACATCTGGTATGCCTTCAAATTCCAGCTCAGAGGCTCTACAACCAGATAAGAACACCTCAACTGTGGAAGGCAACAATGGTGATGGTGACAGTGACCAAGATTTCTTGATGCCACTAACCACACCATAGATGAGAACATCAATGATGTCACACACTGCTTGGATCAAGTTTCACTTGAAAAGTGTGCTGATGTGGTGGGAGAAACATCTATGCCAGATCTAAATTTTTCTAATTTAGATCTTTCTCAACAACTTGCTGTGATTCCTCAGCTTAGGATCCACAAGTCTCATCCTACCACAAACATCATTGGAGATGTTGTCTCGGGGTAAAGACAAGAGGACAAACCCATGAAGCAAATGTTTGTCTTCACTCTTGTTTTCTATCCCAGATAGAGCCAAAGAAAGTTGAGGAAGCTCTAAAGGATGGAAGTTGGGTTGAAGCATGCAACAAGAGCTGCTTCAATTCAAAAGACAGAAAGTTTGGAACCTTTGTCCTCTTCCTTTGGGAAGACTACCATAGGAACCAAATGGGTGTTTAGAAAAGAAAGATGATAGAGGCATCATCATCAAGAACAAAGCTAGACTGGTTGTTCAAGGATACACAAGAAGAAAGGATTGACTACACTGATGTCTTTGCTCCAGTGGCAAGATTAGAAGCTGTTAGGATATTCCTGGCATTTGCTGCATCCAAGAACTTCAAGGTCTTTCAACTTGATGTGAAATGTGCCTTTTATATGGAGTGATAGATGAAGAGGTTATGTCAAACAGCCACCTGGTTTTGTAGATCCTGATCATCCTGATTATGTCTGCAAGCTTGACAAAGCTCTCTATGGGCTGCATCAGGCACCCAGGAAGTGGTATGAGACACTGTCTGAGTATCTCTGTAAACATGGATACAGGAGAGGTACTATAGATGGAACTCTCTTCATCAAAGGACAAGGAAAAGACATATTGCTAGTTCAAGTATATGTGGATGACATCATCTTTGGTTCAACTAATCCAAAGCTCTGCAAAGACTTTGAGAAGCTGATGAAAGACAGATTTGAAATGAGTGCCATGGGGGAACTCAATTTCTTTCTGGGAATTCAAGTGAAGCAAGTTGAAGATGGCATCTTCATAAGTCAGTCAAAGTATGTTCAAGACATACTCAAAAGTTCAATATGACTGACTGTAAGATTGCTAAGACACCCATAGCCAGAAACCACTCCCTTGGTCCTGATCTTGAGGGGGAGTGTGTAGATGAACACTTATACAGGGCTATGATTGGGTCTCTTATGTATCTTACTGCTAGCAGGCCTGATATCATGTTTGCTACATGCATCTGTGCAAGATATCAAGCCAACCCTAAGATGTCTCATCTTATCACTGTCAAAAGGATTCTAAGATACCTAAAAGGTGCATCAACACTTGGTCTATGGTATCCCAAGAACTCTGACTTCAATCTGTATGCTTATACAGATAGTGATTATGGTGGTTGCAATATGACTGCAAAGTCTACATCTGGGGGATGTCAATTTCTTGGTGGAAGGTTGTCTCATGGCAATGCAAGAAACAATCCTGTGTCTCTGCATCAACTGCTGAAGCTGAATACATTGCTGCCGCTAGCTGCTGTGCTCAAGTGCTTTGGATTCAGAATCAAATGCTAGACTATGGGTTAAATTTTAAGGAGACTCCAATCCACATAGACAACAACAGTGCTATCTCAATTACAGAGAACCCTGTGCAGCACTCAAGGACAAAGCACATCAATATCAGGTATCATCTAATAAGAGATAATTATGAAAAGGGATTAATTAAACTAGTCAAGGTTCACACAGATGAACAATATGCTGATTTGTTTACAAAAGCTTTTGATGAACAAAGATTTAAATATCTAATATCAGCTATTGGGATGATCAACCTTGAGTAAATTTTTCTTAAAACTAATTCTTATTATTTCTTAAAAAATGTGTTCTAAGTTGTCTAGTCTATCATCTTCATAAGCTCATGTTTTCTTGGGGAAGACTTTCCTTAGATTAATTGATGATTTTATACTTCGGAAGTTATGCTTTTTAACTTCGGAAGAAAATCACACCTTCAAAATATTTAACTGAAATTTACCTTCGAAGAAATTTCAATTTTATCTTCCGAAGCTTAAATATTATCTTAGACACTTACTTATTTTCAAGGACCTTTTCCTTCCGAAGCAAAAATTAACTCTCGGAAGCTTTGTTGATCTCTATACAAAGCACTCAAGTCTTAATTTTTCCTTCCGAAGCAAAATCATCAAATACTCTCAGGAAATTCTTCCGAAGTCATTTTAGCTTCGGAAGCTTTTTCATTAAAACTTCCGAAGATAATTAACCTTCGGAAGCTTTTTGACTTCCAAGAAAACTACTTTTTGAGCAAAAAGTAAACTACTTTTTCAGAGGTGGGACCGACATCCGGATTTCAAAGTTTATCCTCTTTCATTAAACTTTATCTGAAATCCCTCTCTCATATAAACCCAACGGCTTCCCCTCTTCTATCATCTGCTCTTCCTAACCTAAAACCCAAATTCTCTCTGAAATTTCTTTCTTTCTTTTTCCTTCATCTCTAAGCTACCTCACAATGGCTAACCTTGCTCATAGAAATGATCCCAACTTTACCATGCAGCTACACAGACAACACAATCAAGTTGCTCTGTTATGCTCTGAGAAAGATCCTCATTTCTCAGAGGTTTGTCGTTTCTTGTCTCTGTCGAACTACTTCACCTCCCTGACCATTGATCCTCCACTCTATGAGGATCAGTTGCTTGAATTCTGGAAGACCTGCCAAGAGGTCATTATGGACGGGGAGAAGGCACTGTCTGCCACAGTGCAGGGGAGAACAATCTTCATCACTCCGGCCATCATCAACCGACATCTTCAGCTGGATGATGAAGAAGGTGAGGTGTTCTTCCCAAAGGAAGCTGTAAATCATTCCTTTGCGCAGATGGGATATGAGGGAGATTTTCTGTAAAGACTTTCAGGAAAGGGAAGGTCTCATCCAAATGGAGATTCCTGCTCCATGTGGTCATTCACAGCTTATCAAACAAGCATGGTGGATGGGACCAGATTCCTGAAGATCTCTCCTTTATAGTCCATGGAATGGTTCAAGGGGTCAAATTCAGGTACTCTCAGTTTGTTTATACAAATTTGCTTGCTAATTTAGACTCCTTAGAATATTACATGTTTCCTAGATATGTCCAGTACATTCTTAACTGTGAACTGGGCTCACAGTTAAGGAAACAGGTAACATTCTTAAATTGGGACAGATGAAGCCCGGCATCTTTAAAACATTGAGAAAGTCCACTGTTGGATTCTCTGGGGTAGAAACAGCCCTAGTCCCAAAAATGTTAGAGCTCATTGCTCAAGGTGACAACCTAGCAGCACAAGCTAGTGTTGAACCCACACCTGCTACTTTCCAACCACCTACACAGCCTCAAATCTCCATCACCTACCAAAGAAAATCCAAACGAACCCCTGCTCAGACTATTCAGTCTGTGGAGGCCCCCATATACTCACCCATCAGGAAGAAGTGGATACTGGAGCTCCCACTTCTCCTGAGGAGCAGACCACTCCCATCTTTTCTAAAATCAGTGCTGAGGTTCCTCATGCTCAGCCTGATGAGCTCATTAGCCCTACTGCTTAAGCCATCACTCTGAGTCAACACTCAAGTGATCAACCTTCAGGGGACAGTTACCATCCCCAGCCTATAGATCTCAACCAACCAATTCCCAACCTTGACTTCTATACTGATGAAGATCTAGGTTTCAGTGAGTATAATGAGTCTCTCTTCTTTTCCCCTACTCAAAGAGAGATGATACTCCTGAGTCTCCTACATCTATCCCACATCAGTCACCTACAACTGAGGTGGACACTCCTGAACTTGTTCAGGATGTCCATATGGAAGAGGCTCTCACTTCTGCAAGTGATTACATCATTAAGACCTCACCATGGCAACTCAGCCTACTGACATCTCAACTGAGACTGCCAGTAAGCAGAGGAAATCCAGTGGCCAAGAACTTAGAACTGGTCATGAGAGAAAGGACTCTAGTCCAATCTTCTCCACCCCCAGTGATTCTTCTGATGAAGATGAGGGGGATCTGAGACTAAAGGTGCAACAACTATCCAAAACATGCACCTATTTAGTCTCAAAGGTCAGTCACCTTGAATCTCAGGTGACTACCTTAAACAATAGGATCAATGATCAGCAACTTGAGATTTCATATCTTAAGGAAAAACTAGCTGGGAGACCCTTAAGGAGAGCTCAACCAGGAACACAAGAACCTGTGGATGTGATTGATCTATCCTCCAGCTCACCTATGCAAATGGGTGATGCTACAAAAAGGGGGAGAAAGTCCTTACAGCCACAGAACCTGGGAGTTCCTCTGAGAGAATGGACATTGAGGACTCACCATCCTATTTGCAACTGTGCATTCTCAGCAACCTCCTCTAGTTCACACTGATGTGGACTACACAGACTTCTTCATACAGAGTCTGTTTGAGGATGGGATACCAAGAGCCATGTCACCTTCATCATCCTTCAATCACATCATTGGATGGAGGTATGACAACAACTGGAAGGCTCTCATCATCATAAGAGTTCAAGGACAGCAAGAAGTTTTAATTTTCAGACCTTGAACTACTATGAAGGTCTGGATCTAGTCAACATGCCACTTGTCAACCCAAGCCAATCAAGACAAGCTGACAGACTGGCTAGAAGAATCCAAGACAGGATCATTGCAGAGTTCAGCCTAAGAAGGAGACTAAGGCAATCAGGCAATGTCATCGGTCAACTGGATGTTGAGGCAGACCCTAAGATTAGCTTCATAGGGGAAACCTTGACTGAAGGCCCAGTGACAGAACCTGAGAGCCCTGTCTCATCATCTCCAACTGCTGCAGAGATCCATATTCCTTCTGAGACACCTGCTGGTGAAGGTGCTTCTCAACCTCTCTCTGGCCTGAGCTCAGATGCTGCAATGCAATGAAGGCCAAAGCTCTCTCCACCCTGAGTCACAAAGGTCTGTGAGTGACAAAGGGAAAAGAAAAATGACATCTGAGGAGATTGAGAGAGGAGGAGAGAGAGAGGAAAAGGAGGCTAAGGGGAGAAGGTTCCTCTACTGAGTCTCCAAGACTCATGGAGTCTGCAATCAGGGCTGCCCCCAGACCAGATACTCAGAATGATGAGTTAAGGGCAGTCAAGATCAACTATCTGCAGACTAGGAACTATGACATAGATAATATCATTTCTCTCCCCTTGGATGATTGAATGAGCTGGTTGATCTGGAAAGGTCAAGAGAGAAGAAGGAGGCAGAAGATGCAGAACTCCTAGTACAGATCAAAGAAGAAGAAAGAAAAAGACTGTACAGAGGTATGCCTACCCTCTCACCAGTTCAAGAAAGCCCTGAACAAGAGGATGTGGTTCAACAAGAACCTCAGGTAGATAAGGAAGAAGACAGAATCAAGATGATTAACTACCTGAGTGCCACAGGTCTCTATCAGGCAGATGCACTCCTTCCCTTACCTTATGACTATGTTGAGTTTGAGTATTTAAAACAACTTGAGCTTGAGTTAGTCAAGGAAAGAAAGACAACAAGAGGAAGATGAGGGAAGAAGCTGCAAAGTCAAGAGCCATCATCCAAAAGAGCATGAAGAAGTCTGCTGATAGGCAGAGGATGATGAGCTTCTTGAAGCTATGGATTCTCCGGAAGGAGACTTGGACCCATGTCTCTATCCACTATGGATGAGCATATCAGGGTAATCAAGCAGAAGATCAAGAGTGGAGTGCTCACTGACTTACACTCCACTCCAAGTCAGGCCCCACCTGAAGTGGAGGTTAAGGTTGAACAAACAGACACAACACAACCGGACCTCCTGCTAATGCTCAGCAAGCTTCATCTTCTGATCCACAGCAGGGTCAACCTCCCTCTCCTTCTGAGCCTGAGAGAGAGGAAGTCCCAACTGAGAGAGACAGTAAAGATCAATCTGGTGCTGCAGGCCAGTCTTCTCAGTTAAAATTGGAAAGAGAAAGAAGAGGATGGCTTCTAAACCAAAGTCTAAGAAGAAGAGAAGCCTGCATCCCTTCTGAACCTCAGGATGAATCAGAACAACCTGAGGATGTGCAGCCAGAGGATGCTCAACCAACTCCAACTTTAGTAGCTCCTCTAGCATCAGGAAGACCCATCTTGTCTTGGACATACACCACAAATCCAGAAAGGTGGCATGTTATTAGAGATCAAGGCATTGAAGACATTTATACATGGCAAGATATGTTTCAGTTGCCTCTGCATGATCTCTTTGACATGAGAAGACACTTTGATAGCCTGAAGGATCCTGATCATCTTATGAAGAAAGGAATGGTGATCATCCTAATGAGGACTGTAATATCTGAAGTTTTCTAAGTGTTTTGGTAGCATCAGCCTAGGGGGAGTTTGTAGAGATTAATGAAGAGGCTGATGCAACCTAAACATCTTTAGTCTCTCCTGCATTGCACAAGTGCATTGAAGTGGAATGCTTCGGAAGTTTCACATGTGCAACAGAAATACTCTAAGTGTGAAATCTTCCGAAGCCAAGACCAACATCTTCCGAAGCCAAAGATGAAGTCTTCCGAAGCCTCAGAGACAAAGTCTTCCGAAGCTTAAGTTCATGAAGACAGATTTCTTCCGAAGACTTTTAGATATGCTATTGATGTACTGCTGTTCCATAAAGCTGGACACCTTTCCGCTGCAACTCTGCAAGTCACCAACTAACATGGTTTGGTGAAAAGGTCCATGCTTTTGGTAACTGTACATTGAGGTCTTGAGTTTGTAACTATCTACTTTATGTACTTTATCCTTTTTGTAATAGATAAGGATGTGAGCTATGGCATGTCATAGTCACTAGTCAAAAGGCAATCTGCCTTTTGACTTTACAATTGATTTTGTGTGTGTGTAGTCAATTGTATCCAGCTGGCTTTCAAAGTATAGCCGGCTGTAGGATGTTGTATAAGTATCTCATGTTCTTGTATCTTTCATTTATGCTTTGTAACACTTGTAATAGAACATAAGAAAGCAATATACTGCATTCTTGAAAACCATATACTTGTGTTCTTTGAGTTCTGTCTCTTACATTACTTGTGTTCTTAGTGTCTTATCTTGGTTAATCCAGTTTACTGTTTGATTAAAGCTTGGTTAATCTCCTCTTTGTGTTGTTGTGTTGTAACTCACACCCTTTAACGATCCTGCAATTTTGATCAAATCATTTGCGAATTCATTTACATCAATTATAGTGTCAAATGTTAAAAGTGATTATATAATCCGACTCGTTTCAAAAAAAATTAAGTTGAAACCATACCAACTCAAATCTTCAGAAAAGTCTGAAATATTAATATTTGACTTCGCTTGTTTCGAACAAAATTTACATCAAAATATAGAGTACTCGAATGCATACTGACACATAAATAAATAAAAAGAACTTAAGAAATAGTTTTCTAAGTGTGTAGGGGTTAAACCAAAACTTTAGAAGCCCGAACCGGTAAAAATGACATTTTACAAACTATAATACAGTAGGTTATGTTAAACATAAAATTATAAGGGTTTAGTTGTAATGAAATGTAATTAAGGGATAGAGCATAAATAAGCATGATCACTGTAGGCCTCGTTCCCGGGACGCTTACAGCTGGTAAATCATTGCACATAAAACACACATTTTCACTTATCTTACATAACTATTGCAGTGAAAACATTCAAAAATGACATCTCATTTCATTATAAAAACATTGCCAAATAATACATCGTTAATCAGTTACAAAATACATTGTTGCATTACATCACAAAGCATTATATAATGGATGCCCTCCCAAAAGAGCTGAGTAGCCACCTCGTGCCATCCTCAGCAATCATTACCTGCCAACTGAAAACACATAAAAGTCAGCGTTGCTGAGTGAGTTCTAGTTTTATAATAAAACATACTTTATCTTTCATTAAAAACCATGCTTTACTTTCATACGATCAGATATCATACGTACACATAGATAATATTATTATTATCTTCATTATTCATTCTTTCGTCATTACATCTTTTCCTTTCATCAAAACCATGAACTTTACCTTCATGCTCATGATACTGGGCCTAAGCCTATCATAGACCTTCATTCACGGTGCACAACACCTCTGGCCATAATACCTAAGATAAAGTTCAGCTATACCATTGTCATATGCTATGCCCTTCATGCTCATGATACTGGACCTAAGCCTATCATAGACCTTCATTCACGATGCCTAGCACCTCTGGCCACAATACCTAAGGCAAGAAACAATGGTTCCATACAAATGGTCAATCACAAAGAAAGACCCCCAATGTGCATCCTCCTGGGGTAGCGAAGCCGCACACCGTGAGGCTAACATCTTTTAATGGCGTGTCCCGACATACCAGGCTTGCAAGACTTTCTTTAGTTTCATCATTTATTAATGCATGTATTCTTCCTTCATGTTCTTCTTTCATTATCTTTCGCTTTACGTTACGTAACACTTTCATTCATTCATTAACGTAGCACGTAAAGCCACAGGAAAGATAAACATACATCATAATAAGGAACATAACATACACAGTCATCATCATCATACATGGCAACATCATACATACATAACATGCATAATCATGCAACATCATCATCATCATGCCCAACGTACTCTCTAAGGCCTCAACAGTCATCTTACATGAACTTACGGGAACTTTCACGTCAAAATTTCCATCTTCACTTTTCCCCGAAAGTCAATACATAAACTACACTTTCATCGGGTTCACCAGCCCTACTTGGGCTTATGGGCACCCTTCGGTCGCATGGCCTTCAGGTGATTGAACATCATGCGATTAGACCAATGCGGATGAACACCCAATCGTGCGAATGAAACTAATGCGAATGGACTCCATGCGGATGAGTCCCATGCGAATGGACCTAATGCGGATGAAACTAATACGAATGGGCATTTATGCGACTGGGCTCTCAGTCGTGCGAATGAACCCTCACTCGTGCGAAGGA
This sequence comes from Flaveria trinervia, assembly GCA_025506515.1. Classification (NCBI taxonomy): domain Eukaryota; kingdom Viridiplantae; phylum Streptophyta; class Magnoliopsida; order Asterales; family Asteraceae; genus Flaveria; species Flaveria trinervia. Next base: position 8,465,161 of record CM046458.1, on the reverse strand, counting down.
ACCCTTAGTTGTGCGAATGAACCCCAATCGCACCTCAATCGGCTGCATGGCCTCCATTCGGTCGCCTAGCCCTAGCTGGTGCAGAATGCAGTTCATCCCGAACCCAATCTGCCATTTTCGACCTCCAAGCTCATCTAAACCCATTCTAAGCCCAAATCAACCATCCTAAACCTTAAGAATGCATACCACAACACCATTCAAGCACACACAAGCCGAAAAGCAAGACCCAAATGAATCATGCACATACCCACACATACATAAACGCGTCAAACACACACACACTAAAACCCTATTTTCAGATGTGTTCCAGACCTAAATCATTCAAAAACGTGTAAAAGAGGGGTCCTAGAACTCACACAAACGATCACAACGATAAGAGCTTTGATTTGACCCGCTACTCGACGATTTTGCTCACTTGAACCAACTCGAACCAACTTTTCTCCCTTTTTCTCTCTTCTTTGGCTGATTTGTTGGTGTGGGGAGAGGGTAAAGGCTGCCCTCTCCCTTTAAATACCCCCACTCACCCAACTTTATCTCGTTGGCGAGTTTGGTCCCTCGACTTTCGACTTTATTTCTTTTTCTTCTTTCGTCGGCTTCAAAATAAATAAATAAATAACCGAGTGTTACATCACCACCAGCCATGCTAATTGTGTGTGTATGGTAAGATTCAATTTTAACCTTCTATCATTACAATAACTGTGTTAATTGTTCAAGATCAATCAAAATCATTATTTTTTATTAGAATCTTTCAAAAATATGTTATTTTATGTATATGTGTAAATTCGTATGCATAAAACGTTTACACTAGTTTAACTTACACTTACGTCTGTAAAAAATTACGATATTTAAGTGTAAATTACACCTCTGCAAACTTTTTTACGCTTAAAAATTTACACACACACATATAAAAGAACATATTTATATATATATGTAATGATGTTATTATAACAAAAAAACAGTGATTTTAATTAATCTTGAAAAGTTAACATGGTTGTTGTAATAAAAGAGAGTTTACATTGAAACCTTCATATTATATATATATATATATATATATATATATATATATATATATTGAAAGTTAATTAGATGTTCCTTAGGGTAAAGTTGTCTTTTTTACATATTTAACACCATTAACTTTCAACTAACAATCTTAGTGGCTATGAATGAAAGAGAAATAAAATGCTAGGGACTACGTTTAAAATTTTTAATATTGAAGGATCAAATTCATTATTTTTAACCAAATCATAAGGATCATCTATGTAAGTTTTAGCCCTTTAGTGTAAATTTTTGGCACGGTAGTATAAATTTTTATATATATACCGAGTTTGCCCCCTCTAAAAAAATTTAATTTCTCCCCCGCACCCTTTACGGAGATGTTCAAGCTCCGCCATTGCCCGTGCATGATTCATGATTGCTCTTTGTAATGCTATATTAATTTAGTGGTTTATGATGGATGATTTTTGTTAATCTTTAATATGGATGGCGTTTTTTAGTCGAACCAAACACCTTTTGATACTGATAGAATATAACGGTTAGAGATGAGGAAATCCCGGCAATGGATTTTTAAAAGCTTAGCCTAGAAAGAGTGTTGCGTCATATCCATCTCCAATATGTTGAGAATAAAGTTCATAATGTTCGTAAGTATGAGTATGGAATGAATCTTTGATTACATGGAAGAAGATGGTAAGAAACTAGATGAAGAAGGCCCATTTCAGGGTAAGGATAGGACCTTGGATCGGCTAGTTGTTTAAGAGGGGAAAAACTTAACTAAGTCTTAATGCCATGTTAGAGTATAATCTCTTGAATATTACTGATTTCCATCCCTCAGCTCATATGATATATTGAAATGACCCTAAATGAGATGACAACATAGTAATTCAAATACATAAAAAGAGGACGGAACGAAAGATCACAAGGATGAAGATGAAGGCTAGAGAACAGTTAGCAGAAGATAGAAGGAGTATAGATAGGAGCAGAACTAGCAAGATAAGAGGAAGTTCTAGAAATGGAGGTAGTGAAATCATGAACCTACAATGTCGTTTTTCTTAAGTAACATCCCGGAAAATATTCCGAAGAAGGAACTATGGTACAAATGCAGATGCCTCGGATAGGTGGTGGATGTTTATATTGCAAGAAAGAGGGAAAAATTTTGTGGTCTTTTTGTTTTTGTATGATTCATCAAAGTCGAAGATAATGGGAAAATGGAAAAAGCTTTATGTAATATGAAGATGAATGGTATGAAGATCACGACAAACTTGGCAAAATTTGTTAAAAATGCTAGAGGACGCAGAGCTATTGAAGGCTGTTTTAGGAAGTTTGCCTATCTATTTTCTTTCCTTTTTTAAAGTTCCAAATAGTGTGATAAAAGCTATTGAAGGGATAAGAAGGAAATTAGTGTAGGGAGGGGTGGGCCTGCATGATAAAATTAATGGGTTGCTTGAAAAAAGGTTGTGATTTTAAAGTCAAAAGGGGGACTAGGAATCAGGGATATTAAAAATATGAATATGAAGCTCATCGACATCGATATTCACCCAGTTAAATGAAATATATGTAATGGTAGAATTATGTGGTTTTGCCTATGGTGTTAAAGTCAGGTTTTAATAAATTTAAAACGAAATATGAGCCAACTATTGGTAATGGTTTTTGATCATTCTAAAGTAAAACTAAAATACTAAAAATTAAAACCCAACCAAATCGGCGTGTTACTACTATATTGGTTTTGGTTTATTTTTATGATTTGACTTATAGATCCTTCACATTAAAAAACATAAAAGTATAAGATAAAGAGACAATAATATTCCAACTCGTGAAACTTAAAATACTGATTTAATATTCTAATGTTTTGTACGGTTAATTAAAACTCCATCATATTTAAAGTGTCAAATTAAAACAATTAAACTCTCAAGTAAAATATAAAAAGTTATAAATCCTAAAATCATGTAATGTGTTGTTAATCAATACTTAATCATATTTATACCGCTAACTTACAACATTTAAACTCTCAATAAAATATAAAAAGAATAAATCCCAAAATCACACAATTTAATGTGTGATTTTCCATCCAGTTTCGAATATAAACCATAAACCATATCAACACCAATGTGAAAGTTCCTAACCGCCCGATGGAATTTCCTTTTTCAAAAATCAATTGTAAAACTAACACAATGACTAGTTTAGAATTTAGATGGTGTCATGGATTTAAACCAAACCAAAAAACAGTATATACCGGGTTTGGATGTGGGGCTATAGAATGTAGATTTAAACCAGGCTGAAATATGTGAACCTTTTGTTGTTAATGGGCTAGCCTTTACGGGCCAGCATGATTCGTTAATCAAAATGTTATTGATTATGATTCATCTTTTATGATGAAGTGACACTATCTAAACTAATATCTTCAAAAAATAATTAAAAACCGGAAGGTCTTGGGTTTTTAATCTTGCTATGAGCACAATAACAAAGAAATTGTGAGTTAAGCCAGGGGTTTTTTTCACAGTTCGGGTTTCCTCCTGAGACGACTAGAGATGTGGTTCCGATTTCAAAACGGCTAGTTGAGATCAATTAAAATAACACATGTTCTTCGAAACATGATCGTACATTTATTGTTGGAAGAAGAAAATAGCATCAACATCCCGCCAAAAGTCAATGTTCCCCATGGGCACATTTAGTGGTAGTAGATGATGTGCTCTCATAGTTAAATATGCAGGTTTGATGGTGTTAGAATTAGTTAATATAAGTAGATTAGAATTAGATGCTGGTAAAGAAAAACATCATTGAGATTACTTGAGAATACGTGATAAAATGTTTTCTGCTATTAAAACATCGGCTAATATCTTTTAGTTCATCATGATGTTTCGTATATGAATATTAGAGAGATTTTTTGTCGGGCTAGGCTACCAATTACAATAAGATATACTTTAGATCAATACACGTATAATAATCATATAAAACATATCCGCATTTAAAAATGTGCACATCATGTTTTCTTTTAAATTAGTTCGAGTAAAGGCGTGATTTGCTCTTGTTTGTTATAAAAATTTGAGTAAAGGCGTCTTACTTTATTATTTTGTGACTAAGTGATTTTGACAGCATAAGCATGATTCTTAAATCATGAAAAAAATATTTTTATTGTATCTTTAGCTTGATAATTAACTCGACGTTTTGATTAATAAATTATCAATATTTCTTCGTTTATCAAGATTTTAGGTAATAGTAACTTAATAAAATCCGTGCAATTGACACAGAATCATGTTCTGTAGTAAAACAAAAATGAGAATCATGTTTAATATGGATGGAAGAATGTTACAAAGGGCTCCAAACCGATGCTTAGGAAGAAGGTGAGCTTGAAGAAAATGGTTCACAACACAATATTGGGTGTATAAGAAGAAAAGAAAAAAAAAAGAATTGGATACTATTTGTGGCAAAGTGGTTCTAATATGTGTTGTTATCAAATTCTCCACCATGATTATATTTACGGGTGTTTGGTTGGGACGAATGTATGTTATTGAATGAAAATAAGAAATTTATATAATTTTCAAGTAAAATTATGTTTGAGTAAACAGTGAAATATAAAATCAAAAAGAATGTTTCATCTCAAATTCAATGGTTGTGGAATTTCAAATTCCATTTTTAAGTGAATTGTGAAATTTCAAATTCCTTTTTAAGTGGAAGGATTTTAAAATCCCACAATCAAAATAATTTGAGGTGAAACATTTCTTTGGGTTTTATATTTCATTACACACTCAAACTAATTTTACTTGAAAATCATATTAGTTTCTTAATTCCATTTCATTCTATTCTATTTCTTCCAACCAAACGTTCCATTTAAAATTATTTTATTTGTTGAATTCTAACATAGAGACGAACATGTAAAAGCTTGATGGTAGCATCACATTTTTTATCTTATGTAAAGAATAAACTAAAATGTTGAGGATAATCTATCAATACTAATAAAAGAAATTTTTTTATATTATTTGTTATAATTCTAGAGCTAATAAGTTTTATTTTCCTGCTTCTCTATCTTAATAAATATTTCATTAAGTACAAATGATATTATTTATTTATTTTTTCATATTACAATATAAGTTTTAAAAAATATATCTTTTTTGAAAAATGCAATTCGTAAAGAAATAATTTTTTTATAAAATAAGAAAATTTTTCAAAAAATAATATCAAACTTTTAAAAAACACAATATATTTTATAACTTGTGTCTTTTAAAAATAAAATTCTTATGAAACAAAAATAATTAAATGTCAAAGTTATAACAAATAAATTATAATAATGGCACTTTTTATAAACGGTTTGTTTTGAAACAATTTGTTTAAATGCCAACTTTTTTAAAAGAAATAAAAAAAATTTAAAAAAAGTTTGAAAAATGATACCGTTCTTTTATCACTCGTACGTAATATCAATAGTATCTTATATAAAAGATCGTTTTATAATTCATTAATTTTTATTAATAATTTTTAATATTTTATTTATTCAATCCGTGTAATACATAGTATTGAAAAAATAAACATACTATTTAATACCATTAATACCGGTTAAAGAGGATGTCTACTATACGTCATTTCTAACAACAAGCAAATACAATGGTAAAAGAAATGGATAAAAATCATGAGTATACTATTTTTACATTAGAGTAATGGAACAATTGTTTTGAGTTGTGAAGTTTCTGATGCAAATTAGATTTTGAGTAAATTTTGGTTTCGGTCAATTATTCTGATCCGTGTGATTTAATCATTTTAGTTCATAAAGGAATCTTTTATTATATCATGTCTAATGGTTTTATTTTTGTAACGGTTTTAATCACTTATAATAACTCTTTTAGTTTCTACGGTTAAATGTGAGGTACTTTGGTCATTTTTATATTTGGAGGATTTGTTATGTAAATTATATTAGATTAGGATGATTATTGTATTTTTTTAAAACAATAAAAAACAATAAAACAAAATTGAAATCTAATTCAACTACTTCTTGAATCAGACCCAAAGAGGTGACGGTGGCGCTGCAAGCGTAGGCGATGGTGGAGGTGAAAGCTGTGACAGTGGCACAACAGTGGCGGTGGCGCCGACGGTGACGGTGGTGAACCTGCAAGCGGTGGCACTATGATGGGATCTCTAAACCACCCTAATCAAGATTTCTTGTAACATCTCCTTTAGATCTCTCAATCTAAACACCAAACAACACAACACATAACAACCCTAGATCAATCAATCAAAACTAAAAACTCAAATTAGATCTGTTTGATTTAAAAGGGTATTGAACTTACCAACTGAAAACGAAGAAACTCCCTAAAATCTTTACTTTTGAATCGAATTACGCCCCCAAATCACCAAAACAATAATCTTCTTCCTCTACGTGAATTTGTTAGTTTTTTTTATTTTTTTCTTTCTTTATCTCTGAAAACATGTATCTATGAGCTTTAGATCTTTCACACACACACAATCTCTCTCTCTCTTAAAATATGCAAAGCAAAAGGCTTTTTAAGATTAAATTTGTTGAGGGTAAATGAAATTAGAGGATAACAAGAGGGGATAACAGATATATACATACACACATATAGATACATATATAGAGAGATGGGTAATGGGTGGGGTGGTCGGAGGGAGGAGGATGATGGTGGTCGATGGTGGCGTATAGGATTCACAACAAGTTAAAGTATATTTAAGTTTTGTATTTTTAATTTTTTTATTGTTTTAAAAAATTATAACAATTATTCTAATCTAATATAATTTATATAACTAGTCCTTTAAATATAAAATGGTCAAAGTATCATCTCATTTAACTGTAAAATCTAACAAAATTAGTATCAGAGATCAAAACCGTTACAAAAATAGAACCATAGGGCATGATATGATCAAAGATTTCTTTTTGAACTGAAATGGTTAAAATGATTAAACCATAGTGACCAAAACCGAAATTTACTCTTAAATTTTTAATGACATATACTTTTGAAGGTTAACGGATACAGTTCTGACTATTACCCATGTGAGAAAGTAGTATTGATGATCCATTTCTAACAAATTTACAATAAGGGTTGTTTGATACATAGATTTTCGAAGAAATTTAATAGAATTAGAATCCGAATTTGATTTTTCAATGTGTTTGGTGGGCATAATTCAATAGGATTTATATTTCAATTTCATTCTTTTAAGGTGTGTTGTTGATAAATGATTTTGTATTGCAATTAGAATGAGCTCTCAAAAATTCCTTTAAACTAAGTATTTCAAAATCTTTTTTAAACCGTAAGTAATTAAATAAAAAGAGTTGGAATCTCTCCTAACTCCTTTATGCAAAAAATATCACCCTAAACACTAAAGAGTAAAGAGTAAAGAATACCGTCCCCTCCGCCACCAACCACCGTCGACAACCCCAAAACCACCACGAGCATTGTCTCCGCCGACTAACACCACTTTCACTACCCTCGACCGACACCATCGACAACCGTCCGTGTTTGTCGTCATCAAAAGATCGTCCCGCCACTAAGAACTGCTGAAAGCCTACCACCGTCGACCGTATTGTGCTATTGCTCACAACATTGTAGAGGCTTGATCGTTACAACACATGTGTTAAATGAATTGTAAATCCTGTTTTTATCAGCACACAAAACATATTGTGGTTTATCTGTATTTAAACATAGAATTCAATACTTTCTCATAGTAGTCCAAATTACAGATATCCTAACCAACGGGTTATCTGTATTTAAACATATTTAGATGTAGATATCATGATCCATTTTGTGTGCACAAAAAGATATTACACATAATACGTTTCTACCTATATTCGGTTTTTTTTTTGTATTTTGTCTTTAAATGAAGCACGACTAAGGAATAAGCACATATATTGTTAAGTATGCACATTGATACTCTTCTTCCAATAAAATGTGTTCGCATAGCAATCTTTTTGGGAAGAATATATATATGCTACAAATCAAGTACTATACACATAAATATCATAATAACGCTTTATGCAACTTCTTCGATCTCGTCTAGCGCATAGTTGTTTGTTGATACGTTTGCGTAGTTTACTTTGTTGAATCGAACAACCACCGGATAACGCGTCTTCGGATCCTATATACATAACAAACAATGAGTCATGCCAGGGTATATTAATTGCGTGTACTGGGGCGAAACATATAGAGAGTTAAGAGGGACAGTTGACACGTGTCACAAGAACTTTTCAGCTTTTTCCAATATTTTTGAAACCGGATCTGACGTTGAACCGACGCCTTACTAATCTAATGGTCAGACCGGTCGAACTGGATTTAAGAACTGGAAGAATGCATTATTAAATATATATAGGATATTATATGTATAGTTATATATGTATATATAATTCAATATAAGTAATTTATATATGTATTTTATAATTTATATATAAAACTTAACATTAATCTTATGTTCAACATAACAATTTATTGTTTAAACCTCCGTTTTTACCCATTAAAATCATAAAGAAAACACCAAACGAAAAATCTGGTCCCACCACTGATCTGGTTCCCGATCCGGCCACTGATCCAGTTTGCGGTCTGACTACAGAAACGGAACAAATCGGCTGGTCAAACCACTTCAAAACAAACTGACGCAGACCAGTTCGATCATCCCTTTGATTTCCGGACGGACCAGCAAGTCCAATCCTATCTTCAAAGAAAATGGTTTTTTATATAGAAGTTGAGATCTTTTTAAGAAAAACATAACTTGAACCTCTACTTGTAGTTTTGTAGGAAAGAGAATATTATGACGACCCTAAACTAAAAAACTCTGGTTCTGTCACTATATGTGTAGTATGCTCTAATATATAGATAAAAGAGACAACAAACCTGATCGACGGTTACAACTGACCCCACGCCTTTGTACCAATAAGACTCCTTTCGTAGAATCCTCACCTGTATCGGGTTCGAGATTGATTGTACATAAATATTCATAATATAACAACAATAAATAAAAAAAATGTAACACATACACTAAATTAAAAAAGGACTAATGGTCTACCTTGGCACCCCTCTTGGGCCCAATTGGTGGTGGCTTGGCAGCCTTGACCTCCTTAGCAGGAGCTTCTCCGGCCGGGGCATCGGTGGCGGTGGTGGTGGCGGCAGCGGCCGGTGGCGGCGCAGGTTCTTCTTCAGTTGCCTTAACAATAAGGAGCCGTTTCGGCCCACGATTATTGAAGTTTAAGAACGAAACGCTTGTTGTTCTCGAAGACGATACACTTGTGTTTGAAGCAAAAACTGGTAGAAAACCAGCAGCAGCTGCCATGTTGCTTGTAGCCATAGCTTACAACTCTCTCTGCCACTGATTAATTTCTCTTGTTATCCAATTGAATTTGGGAATATTATTGTTGCTGATGATGTAAAAAGGTTGTTAGATTTTAGAAAAAAGATATGTTTCTTGGTTTTTGAGTATAATTATTGGCTGTTGGAATTTGCAGGTGTGGTTAAGCCAATAGGGTGATGCCACGTTGGCATATTATCCGTATGGATAGAATTCTTCACCCTTTTATTTGTACTGTTTTTGTTAGACTATTTCGAGTAGCACTTTTCAACCCATATATGTTTTGAAAAATATTGGTTTGTGGTTTAAGAAATACAAAAGGGTTGCAATAAGTGAATTGTATTTTTAAGACTTGTATTCTTATTTCTTAACCCACTGCTCATTAGCCCACCAACTGGCGGTTTATTTTGTGTATTTTTTCTCCAATTTAAGGGTAAATTAATTGGGTGGTTCGTATCAACTTGTTAGTTTGTTTCTATAGACCTGTAACATGAATAATATTATATTCGATGTTTTCAAAACTAGACTACAAAGCGACTGGATCGTTTTAACGGTTTGTTAGTAGGATAAGTCAAACAAGATGACGTCATATGTAAAAAAACATTAATGTTATTTATGTTTATCTAGTTTAAAAATAAAACATGAAAATGCTGGTGGATTTATAGTTTTAACAAAATACAAACACTTAAATAACTAAAATATGTAACATAAATTATTATATTAATTAAAATTACATTTTTGAAAGGAATAAAGATATATAATAATAATAAAGTTTTGAAATCTGATCCAAATTTGGTATTATATTTATCAAAATGACATTTTTGAAAGGAATAAAGTTATAAAAATAAAGTTTTGAAATCTGATCCAACCCTTCGATCTGATGGTAATTGTCTGGTTCAAATGAAAACAATTCAAATACACACAATTGGACTAATTCTATGAATGATTTTTTGTCCGATAGTAGCAGTTTGATATGTCATAATGTGTAGATCAATTGTTGTAGCTTGCAATTGATCCTAAACACAGAATGAACGATCATGATTGATTTTAGTATTTAACTTTTGTATTATGAAACTTTATAGTTTATAGAGGTTGCTGGTTTTTTCCCACTTGAGTTTTTTTTGTTATTTGCTTGTAATTGTGCAATGTATTAAGTGAAGAATACTTTGAAAAAACATCGGCTATCCATTTACATTTCAAGTATTTGTGTGTTTGATCATAAAAATTAATATAGATTTCATATCCATTAATTGTTGATTTATAAATCTTCTTATTTTAACTGATCCAACAATATGTTATACGAAGAATAGGCAAGGGTTGCATCATTAGAATGTTTCCTCTACAAGTATGATGCACGACATGTAAACCTACAATACAAGTCATTGATCTTCTTCTTATTTGGCTATGAGCCGAGAACTACCACCGGTACACATAGGAATATAGTTTAGAGAGTTCAAATCATCCTAATGGTATTTTACATTAGTGAAATAGGTTTCAATATCATTGTTTCCTTATGAAATCATAGAGAGGAATTTCTTTGTAATTGATACAATTTCACTCCATTAGCTTGACCATATCGATCATTCAGTTCTTTCCAAATTGGTAAGGTTTGTGCATATAACACACTTTCACTGATATCCTTTGACAAAGCATTTAATTTCCAAGAAATTACTATGTCATTGCATCATGTTAAATTTATCGTTGAATTTTGAGAAGCGATAGCTTCACTTTCACCGTTAAACAAAGCACAATTAGTTTGTTTCACGAATTGTAATAGGAATCGATTTTTTCCAAGCTCCGAATCTAGATTCATCAATGTTTTTTGAAAGAAAAAGCATACTAAAATGATAAGAGGGATGAAAATACAAAGGATTAGATGGATCAAATTTACTACTAATAGTCTAACGTTGATAAGTAGACATGGTTTCTAGGTCTACATTGAAGATGAACATTTAAAAATGAAACAGTCAAAATGATTGAAAGATAAATTGAAGACAGAATTAGGAAGCTTTGTTGTTGTAATTTTAATTATAGAAGAAGAATTTGCTAAAAAAAATTGAATTTTTCCTTTCTTATTAAGTTTCTCAATAAGTGAATAAAAGAGGGTATTATAAAAGAGGGTAAAAATACACAACATAAGCTCCGTGTAAGCTTAATGTTATGTTTAACTTATAATTCCTAATACGGGGAACACTCTTCATGAGCTCATTAGCAGGCCTATGTATTAGCATATAAATTAATTCACTAATGATCTTTAGACCAAGTAGTTGAGGTGAGATGGGTAAAATAATTAAAAATTAGAAGGTGTTAGATTTGAATTTCACTAAGTAAAGAATACGATAGGTCGATCGAGGGGGTTTTACTAGTTGTGGGTTTCCTCCTGGGGGATTGGAGGTGTAATCCTAGTTGGGAAAATAATAGGTGTGACCATTTAAGATAACATTTATCTTCCAAAGCAAGGTCATACATTTTTCGTTTAAAAAAACTTGATTTTAGATAAAACTAGTCATTCTCAGTTGTTGTAACAATTCCTTCATTCCAGTTGCTTCTCATATATGTGTATCTATTTCATGATCAATAGAAAATCACTTTGGACGATAGTTTTTTATGGCATCAACCAGGCCTTCTTCAACTTCCTACTATTCTCGCAGTAGCCTTTGATCCTCTGGCCACCATGTCTACCGACACTAGCGGTTTCCTCCATTATATACACCATCTACTTAATACCCAATCCCTTACTGCCATAAACTCTCCCCCCCCCTCTCTCAAACCGATTCCCGTGAATTATTTTGAGCTGGAAAACCCAAATTGAAGCCCTTCTTCACGGCTTGGATCTCTATAGATTTATTGATTGTACATACCCTAGACCAAAACCCACAATGACCACTAATGTTTCTACCCTCATGTTGATTACCTAGTACGGTTTTGTTAAGACAACCTATTATTTAAAGCTCTTGTTAGTCATAATTTCCCATACCTATGTGAACCCATATGATGGCCACATAAAACAACTCCAACTATGACTCTCGTTGGTTATTTAGTTATTAAATTGCTAATATTTCTCTTACTCTAGTCTCTAATTAATGTTCTTTGTGTTCTCTATATCTCTAAGAACATTATATCTATTTTTAGATTATGTATTGCTAATTATATACTAATCTTATTTCATTCCTTTAAATTTCTTTATCAAAGACTTTCACCCCAATAAAATTTCACTCTGAGGAGCAGCTAGTCATGGCATATATGAACTATGTTCAAAATCACTACCTCATGCTAACCAAATAAGCCTCCCCTTTGACACGATCATATTAAACACTCGTATTCTTAAGTCATGCAATATCTAGCTTTAGATGTCCCTGTTATTAGAGCTATGATAAATAATTATAATTCTTGTTACATAAATAAAATTCATAAGCTTCATTTTCATGCCTTAACACTTACTACTAATTCGCCGTTACAATTAATATATTCTAACATGTGGTTATCTCCCCTTACATATTTTGATGGCTTAGATATTACATAATATTTTTAGTCCATTCACCAAAATATATTTAGATTTACACATTAAAACAAAAATTCAACTCCCTTACAACCTTCATTCATTTTTAACATCTAATAGAAAAATTTTTTGAACCAAGATCAAACTACTATTCTTCAACGATAGACGATAATACATTAAACTTGCTCCACGCCTTGCTTATTGTGGAATAACACATCTCCTCCACACACACCCAAACATAATGGCTATGTTGAAAGCTGACATCATTAGATCGTTGAAATGGGTCTCGTTTTACTTTCCAACGAGAACATGCTACTAAAACTACGGCCTTTTGCATTTACCACTATAACTTATCTCATCAACCAGGTTCCCACTATTACACTTCAAAATGACTTTCCATATATTCAAAATTTTCACACTCTTTCTAATTATCAAAAAATAAGAAGATTTGGTTGTCTTGCTTATCCTTGGCTAATCCTTATTCCACCCACAAACTTTGATCCCTTTTTACAGCATGTATCTTTTTTAGCTACTCCTCTTATCAAATTGCTTATCATCTACTTGATTTTCTGACTAACAAAATATAGATCTTTTCATGTTCATTTTATTGAAACAACCTTCCCCTACCCTTTCTTAACTAAAACTATTCAACAACTATCTTCTAATCCTGACACTTGGCTCAATATCACTCTTCTTCCAATCTTTCAACCTCCATCCTCATCACTTTTGTTTCACCTCAACCCGCTACCAAACCACCACCTCTGTAACCTTTTACCTCACCTCAACCTGCCACCCAACCTTTATCTCTAACACCATCCATTAGCTCACCCACCCTTCTAATCATTAATTATTCATGCCACCACAAACCGTTGTAGGGTGTGGGAGTTGGGAGTTGATGGGTGTGGGTGGGAGCTTTTAATCTTTAGGGGTAAATTGGTAAGATTTTTCATTCAGCATTCCCTTATAGTTTAACCATTCATGGTTGAATGGTTCCATTAAGAACCTATATTTTTTCTAAAACAAACACCCTCACCTCTTATCGATTTAGAGATAACATCTTAATGGTTCCATTAAGAGGCTACCAACAATCATTTACTTAGCCAACTGGTTCTCTCTTAAAGATCTCAGTAATCTCTCTTATTCCTTAGAGTCGAAATCCTCCCTTATCCTCATGGTTTGTTTCTTTTTAAAACCAAACCCACCCTTATGACAACTTTAGGCTATCTTCTCTCAACCAATGGCACGCCTCTAACAAACACAACTACGTATCATTTCTTTGTTGGTGCATTGCAATACTTGTCATTAAGTCGCCCATATGCCACTTTTGTTGTGAACAAGCTTTTACAATTTGTGCATTGTCCAACCGTACTACGATACCTACATGGAACACTTCACCATGCTTTATTCATTCGTCATAATTTTCCATTGAACCTACATTCTTTTACAGATGCTGATTAGATAGGTGACCAACAGACTTATCGAAGTACCACATGTTACATCATCTATCTTGGCTTAGATCCGATAGCTTGGAGTTCTAAATGGAAACCCACACCGGCTCATTCCTCCACAGAAGCTGAATTTTGAGTTGTAGTATCTACTACTAGCGAAGTACAAAGGATATGTCTCTATTATATGAGGTCGGATACAATTTGTTTGACAAAATCGGCTATCTATTGGTATATGCAAATTAAGAGTTAGAGTCAAATATGACACTATCTCAAGAAATTGCTATTAGAGGAAAATAAGTCTTGTATTTGACACTAGGACCCGTCTCCACCACCCAATCCGTTAAAAAAAATCTTTAAATTAAACTTTTTTTAATTTTTATCGGCAAGATATAATTGATATTTTAATCTTGTTGACATATTAGTTTATGATTTTTATTCAATCTAGGTTATAGAATTTCACTTTTTTAGTTGTGATATTTGTTGGTTTAATATAGTTGTTATATTCGTCATGTTTATTTATATTTATATTCGTCCTAAATCTTGAAGTTGAATAATAATAACAAAACATACATTTTTTTTTTTACAAATTAATATATCATATTCACCTTGATGGTGTAAAATATACAAAAAGTTCTTCTAGGCTTGCCTTAAGCTACAAGATTGCATCATTGGGAAATTGAGTAACCCGTAAATTATGATATCAGTAAACTTAGTAGAAAATAGCATTTTCTTCATCCGTGCGATGCCATGAAGAAAACTTATATTAAAAAGATATTATCTAGTTCATTGTTTAGTATGATCACAACGTCCAAACTCAAACGATATATTCAAAAATTAAGAAACTGTTACGTTGTTTAAATAAGGAGTGCTATGGGTGCGAAAATGAATTTAAAACAAAAGTGTTGTATTTGACCCAACTCATTTTTAAATAAAATTATATTTATAGATAAATTATATTTATTTTATAATTTCACCAAAAATATCTTAATTTTGACCGGTACTTAAAAAAGTTTAAGGATTTATGCATTACTATTAGCTTTGTTATTTTTAGTAGTAATACTCATATTTCTTTAAAATTTATAAAACTTTACATTTTAAAACTTATAATAGAAAACATAAAATTTATTTCGTATTAGTTGTAACATAAAGATAATCAAAATATAAATAAAAAAACCATACAAGTGAAGCCTACCATCGAGGTCGTGCATAGATAATATAAATTAGAAAAGAGAGTTTTACATGTTACTCCTTCTTAAGACCCACTAATTATATATTTCTTCAAGCAACAAAATAAATTACATATTTCTTCTTTATAAACACATGTATATTACATACATATTTATTTTATTAAAATTAACTTATTAAATTACTATTTCACCCTTATTTTTATTATAGAAATTGCACATATAGATTTTTTAGTATTGTAATTGTTAAAAATTTGATACTAGCTTTTTGTATTCGAATATGTAACTTTAATTATCGGTGATTGTTGTTTTGAAATGAAGTTTTAATATAATGAACTTGAAGATGTAACTTTATTATTTTTGTTTACACAAAAGACTCGAAAATATGTAATTGATGGTTTTAAAAAGTGAAATACGTAAACATATCTTAGTAAAAATAAAGATAAATAGTGATTCAGTGAGTTAATTTTAAGAAAATAGATTAATATATAATATATATGTTTTAAAAGGAGAAAATATACATCTAATTACTAGTAAAAATATGTAAATAATGATCGGAAAATGCATGGGGGTGGCAAGAAAAAGAAAAATAGCAATGGGAGGATCGAGCAGTGGTGCATTGAGCATGTGCTATATTGCTAGAAACAAAGAATAGCAAAACCATAGCAGCGACATTGCTTTTTAAATATGTACAAATACAATGGACCCACAGATACTCAGAAATCAACTTTAAAATCAAAACATTATGATATTTTAGAAGCTATGATTGCATTATTGGGAAATCACCTATGAAAATTTAAAGCTACAAGATTTCTCTCTAGATATATATGCCTTATTTTAAGTGGAAATGGAATGTGAGGAGTGTGTTTCTCTTACCATATTCTATCATCATGATTAAAGATCAATTGTAGCAATAGAGGAAGTGAGAGTAATAATTATTAGTGAAGAATACATCTTTATTTGAATAGAATCATAGTATAATTGATGTATTTTAGGAGTATAATAAAATTTGTCAATTAAAAAGAGACCATTTGAGGATTAAGAAGCGGCTTTCCAGAGCGCTCGAGTCGTTGTAGTGTTGATATCCTTTGAACATCCCCTAACTCTTGAAGTTGAATAGTCTTGACTCTTGCGCTCTTATAAATTAAAATATCATATTCACATTGATGATTTTTGTAAACAAAGTAAATAAAAAAAAAGGTTCCTCTAGGTTTGCCTTAAGTTACAAGATTGCCTCATTGAATCACTTAGAAACCCGTAAATTATGATATCACTAATTTCAAATCACCCCATGAAATATGGATTACTTGTGGACGGCAGGCATCGGGTAGTAATTATTTTTACACTACAAGTTAACTATTATTCAATATTTTTTATGGTATTTTCATTATACTCTTCTACTACTATAAGAATGCATTTAGTCAACAAAGTTTATCATTTGTTCCATTCATTTTTATTCTTTTCTGTTATTTATGTATGTTCAAGTAATGATTTTCCTATTTTAATGTTTTTATATATTATATATTATTCAATTTTAATTTTTAAAAAAATATTAGACACTACAACAAAATAAAACTAATACAACTCTTACAATATCTTACATGAGGTATTGAAGAAGTTGAATTAGGCCCTAAAAGGTTGCATTAGGTTAAAGCAATATTTTTATTAAAGACTGTATCAAATGAAGTTATATTAGATCTAAGAAAGAATCATATAATTCCCCTTATAAACTTAATGAATTATTATATATATATATATAAACTTGAAATTTTAATTAGATATATCTCCTTTTAAAACTTAGTCATCTATTATTACCTCTGATAAAACAAGGTATTCTAAAGACATGTGACAATCAACAATGGTTTCTAGGAACACGTGGCAATCAACGATAGACTCCTCAATTGAGTTTTCTCGCCTAGAATTTATAAATTATGATTGCATTTAATTTTGAAAGTTATGATTTTTAATTTAAAAATCCATTTATTAATCATTTAAAAAAACAATCAATTCTTACCATAATTAACATTTTAAATAGTTTTCATGTAAGATATTAATATAATTGAAGTTTTAATTATTACCATATCAAATTTGATCAAAATCATCTTCGTATTTATGAATGAAAAATTTAAAAAGGTGAGTTAGAAAAACTACTTTTTGTTTACTCATATTATATTTTGAAATTATTTCACAAAAAATAGAACTAAAAACATTCACTTGTTTGAATGACCTTGACATCAGTGGCGAAGCTTGAACATCTCCGTAAGGGAGACGGGGGCGAAATTAATTTTTTTAAGGGGAGCGAACTCGATATTTATATAAAAATTTACACTACCGTGCCAAAAATTTACACTACCGTGCCAAAAATTTACACTAACGGGCTAAAAATTAACACTACCGCGAAAAAAAGAGAGGGGCGGCGCCCCCCCCCCCCACCCGGCCCTCACTATCCTTCGCCCCTGCTTGACATGAAAAAAATGATCGCACAATTATAGTAGAATAATTAGACTTTAGAAAAAAGTTAATGTTCACAAACCAGCTGAAATATATTTATTGGTGAACGTATACATTTTAATTTAATTTAGTTATATATTATATCTATTCTTAAAAATTTTAATACTTAACTTTATAACTAAAATATTTTTATTGTAATTCCAAGATATCAAAATACAACTCAATGTATGGAACATAAAATTTATAATGTGTAAAAATGACCTACATGAAAATAAATATTTGTTTATTCATAAGTCATTGCTTAATAAAAAATATTTTAAAAAATATTTTTGATAATGAACATATACTATGCTTAAATTTTAAAATAACTATTACAAAACTTATCAACTTTCTAGGTTTCAAATTTAATTTAAGTATATATTATATCTATTCTTAAAAATTTTAATACTTAACTTTATAACTAAAATATTTTCATTGTAATTCCAAGATATCAAAATACAACTCAATGTATGGAACATAAAATTTATAATGTGTAAAAATGACCTACATGAAAATAAATATTTGTTTATTCATAAGTCATTGCTTAATAAAAAATATTTTTGATAATGAACATATACTATGCTTAAATTTTAAAATAACTATTACAAAACTTATCAACTTTCTAGGTTTCAAATATGGTTTTGACTTTACTACTTTTCAATCTATTTTGGATCTGTTGGAGCATATATTGTCATATGTAGTGTGTCCGTCGTTTATCGAATAGTCTAGGCTTAATGTAATACACCTGATATGTTGTAAACACATGAAACTGGGTCATTCGCAGGGGCATATGAGAATGAGACTCAGTTGTACGACTGAGCCATGCTAATGGACTAGTCGTGCGACTGAGAGATACGATTGTGCCATTCGTAAGACTGAACCATAAGTATGATCCAGTCGTACGATTGAACCATACGCATGGCCTAATCGTACGAATGGGCCCAGTCACATCTAATATAGACTGAGGCCTATAAATACTAGTTTCATTGTGTAGAAAAGTGAAGGATTGTGCCCGGGGCCTAGGTATTGTCGAATGAGAGGGGAGATCATGCTCGATCTCCCCTTGCCAAGAGTCGTGATTCTTATGTTGTAACGAGCTTGTATCATTAGGTTTTATCAATGAAACATTTTATTATAGTTTATGTTATTGTTTGTCTCTTGGTTTTGGTTTTGTTTCCTTTCGTCAAGAACACACTCGGATGTCTACCGATCCAGCGACTTTACAATTGGTATCAGAGCAGGTTACTGCTAGAATGATCTAACAATCATTCTAGCAACCCGAGCTCTTGATTTCTAGATCTATTTCATGTTCTTTGACGTTAACCCACTTCGTGTTCTTCGTGTTTTGCTCAGATCTTGTTACGTGTGTTGTTTTTATGTTAAATTCGAACTCGAAACCACATTCATATCACCCTTGCGAATCTTATTATGTCTATTTTGTTTCGGTTCATGTAAAATTCATAAGATTAGGTTTTTGGCAGCCATGGCGGTTGCAGATCTGAAAATCTGCGTACAGACCTGTTCGTGAGACTAGACCATGCTAATGGACCATTCGTGCGACTGGATCATTACCATTCGTGCGACTGGACCATGCTAATGGACCATTCGTACGACTGGACCATGCTAATGGACCATTCGTACGACTGGACCATGTGACTAGACCATTCGTACGACTGGAATACGACTGGACCAGTCTTATGACCAGTCATGCTACTGGACCAGTCTTATGACCAGTCATGCTACTGGACCAGTCTTATGTCTAGTCATGCTACTGGACCAGTCTTATGACCAGTCATGCTACTGGACCAGTCTTATGACCAGTCTCACGAAGATATCATTCGTATTATCCACTCACACGAATGTGATAATTGTACTTCATGTCATTCGAATGAACGGTGTTCCAAACAAAAAAAAGTTCTGGAACTACCTTTTGCACAGATTTGAGGATGAGCGAAGCACATTCACCTTGAGGTTTTTTTGTCAAATAAATTCGATGGATACCCCATTATTCATTGGATTTCCAGAAAAGGTGATTGTAGTTAGAACACAAAAGAGAGAAGATTTTAGCAGTCGGTGCTGATTTTGTGGGGTAGTCAGGAGCATCTGACTATTTATGGGCCAATCAAGTTATATCTATCCGCATAGAGAGGATTCTCATTCTTAGGGTGAATCCATGTTTAGAGAAATTGAAGACGCAATCAGAAAGTGATGATGTGAGCTGGTTTTCTGATGCTGAATCTGAGTGCATGCTGATTTGTTTGAGATTGTCAACTGTGGATTGGAACCCTCTACTTTTTGCCCAATACACCGTATGAATACGCCAGGAGAGCACAATGTTTATATATTGGGATATGCTGAATTTGAGAGGGAATTTCTATAGGTGTTAATGTTAATCAGGTTAGCCTGTGTGAAGATTGAAGCAATGAAAAACTGTTCATGTCATTATCTGGAAAAATCAGTCATATGGGGAATCTTGCTGCTATGATGGTGTTCTGCAAAGTAAACGAAAGCTGTTGTGCCTAAATTCATTTTCAGGGATACTGTAGCAGCCTAACGGATCAACAACGTTGGTTAATATGGTTTTTGTTTGATTCTATTGGAAAACAGAGCAAAGATTGACTGAAGAGTGTAAGAGGTGTTATCCACTATTCGCAAGCAACGTCCAAAGGGGAATTTGTTGGAGCATATATTGTCATATATAGTGTGTCTATCGCATGTCGAACAGTCTAGGCTTAATGTAATATACCTGATATGTTGTAAACACATGAAACTGGGTCATTCGCAGAGGCATATGCAAATGAGACTCAGTCGTACGACTGGTCCATTGCCATGCTAATGGACCAGTCGTGCGACTAAGAGATGCGATTGGGGCATTCGTAAGACTGAACCATAAGTATGGTCCAGTCGTACGATTGAACCATACGCATAGCCCAATCGTACGAATGGGCCCAGTCGCATCTAATATGGGCTGAGGCCTATAAATACCAGTTTCATTGTGTAGAAAGATGAAGGATTGTGCCCGGGGCCTAAGTGCTGCCGGATGAGAGGGGAGATCATGCTCGATCTCCCCTTGCCAAGATTCGTGATTCTTATGTTGTAACAAGCTTGTAATCATTAGGTTTTATCAATGAAACCATTTTATTATAGTTCATGTTATTGTTTGTCTCTTGGTTTTGGTTTTGTTCCTTCCGTCAAAAATACGCTCGGATGTCTACCGATCCAGCGACTTTACAAGATCGTTCCATTTCTCAAAATTTAAAACTGGTTTGTTTTTAATCTCAATTAATTATAATAGTTATATTATATTTTTTAATTTCTTACACTAACATATGTAATTTATAGAGTCGGTATATATTTACATCTTACTATGTAAACATAAAAAGTCAATCTAAATTCAAATCTAAATTTTTTGCAATATATTATTTTCATTAGTTACGTAATACACGGGTGTAACCTAGTTTTTATATATACACAAACTAAAATTTTAATTAAATATATTCCCTTCATTAAACATAATTATTACATATCTATCCATTTGAAAATATTTTATAAACAGTAACTTATATGTTTACTATTTTACTCTTGATTTTACTAAAACTATAAACTTATGTATATACTTATTTCTTAACTAGCGTTTTTTTTATTTTTTACTAACTTTTAAGTTATGACTATTTGTTTACATTTTGAAACTAACCTATATGACCTTTATATTTGTTTTAGTATGTTACCTTTCGATAACATTCCTCGGTTCGCCTACAAGACATTTCCAATCCCGTCATAAAACATGATCCGAACATTTATTGTTCGTGTTTTTGCATCAAGAGTAATTATCCGGTCTGAGATCCTACTTTTCACCCATTTGATTCAAAAACTAACAGAAGCGAACCTTCTTGCGAACATATTCAAGTAGCATGAAATTACTAGATATTAACTCAGGACGCACTCAAACTCATTTCAACGCCATTAGTTTGTCCGTTTCAAGCTATCAGATTCACGAGAGGGTTCGGGGTTCATAGTTTTTGAACCAAATGGGTGTAAAGAAGAAATTTGGGATAGGATCGTTAGTTGTGATGCAAAATTGAGTAAATTTATGGGATGGGATTGTAAAAAGAGAATAAACTAATTAAGCAATGAGTAACTACATAATTTCATAGGTTAAAATAAGAGCAAATTATGTATTAAATTAATTAAAACCGAACAAAGATAATAAGCTCGTTCACAACCGAACTGAGCATTTCCTGAGCAAACAACGAGCGATCATCAAGCGTAAAGGGGTATCCTAATTTTCACCCAGGGGTGTTACGATACGGTGAAAAAAAATCATCCTTCAAATGATAGTTAAGTGCTAACCGGGGCTAACCCTCCCTACAATATAAGTTCACCCCTGATCAATGCCTAATTATGATAGAAATACTAATATAAATTAGTTTTTTTATGACCGATGGCTAACAAATTACAAGTACCAGATGAGCTAATTCAACCCATAAAGTTAACGACTTATCCCATAGTCACAATAGAAAACTACATTTGTTTTTCAACTGATAACTAAACAAGTCTAATAGAATTTAAAATTAAAAAAATTGGACACTAGAAATTCAAATATAAAATTAATGACGATTGAAGTATTGAGTAGAGAAGAAAATTTAAGCTTTTCCACCTATAACTAAACAATTCTTAATTAGTTGCTATTATCCTAGAATACTAACCTTCCAAAATCAAGTCAAAATATCTCCAAGATGCAAGTTTATTCTTTAAATAACTTATTTGTTCTTTAAATCACTAGTTTTAAATGGAAATTGAATGTGTGTTTTTCTTACCAGAAGACAACGGTTAGTTTTAAAATTTAAAGCGTAAAAAAGGCCAATCATAAACAACCACATAGGGGTTAGAATCAACCTTCCAAAGGCTATAAGCGTTGTAGGGGTTGAAATACTTGGATTACCTCAATTTTTGAAGAATTTTCTTGATAAATTAAGAGTCGCGAAACGCTATCAGATTGAAACTATTTGGGTTCACACAAAAATCTCAATCGGATAAAAATCAATTCAAGAACAAACATGATGAGTGCATGAGAATTTGTAAACAGAGAAAATATCAAAGTGACCAAAATACATTCGAAATTGGCACTTAGAGGGAGGGGATGAAAACCGCGGAGGAATTTTTCACATTGAAAATTTACATATTTTACCCTCTAATGCATTTTTGTTAAAGCAATGTTTATCAGGGGCTCTGCCCCTTGGACCCCACTCCCGGGGGCGCTATCCCGTACCCCCGCAAGAGAGTGTTGCCCCCTTGGTACCCCTATTGCTTAGGGGTTTCGCCCCTAAAAAGGTGTTCAATATCAAAGATCATAATACACTCAAACAAGCGTACACTCTGCACCTTCTAACATGTTTGATGGATATTATGATCATATTGGTCATTAGTCAATCCAATTACAATAAAATATCTAACACTCAATTAATGAAACACAAGAAACCAAGGAACTTCTTGTTTTGCTTGTTCATCCACATGCAAGTTGTAAACAAAATTAAGTGTCAAACTCTCAACTGGTGATGGATTTTAAACTGGTTTATCGGTGGGGTGGGAGACAAGAATATATTTTCCTAAAAAGGGTGAACTCAATATATAGAGAAGAAATTTAAAACGGACCTAAAATTAAAACTACTTGCGTAAAAAAGATGCGGAGCCAACCCAATCCTTTCTACCTGGCATTAACTTGGAACGACATGCATCTAACGTCTTTAGTCTCGGAGCTTCTACA
The DNA here is from genome assembly GCA_025506515.1 of Flaveria trinervia. Classification (NCBI taxonomy): domain Eukaryota; kingdom Viridiplantae; phylum Streptophyta; class Magnoliopsida; order Asterales; family Asteraceae; genus Flaveria; species Flaveria trinervia. The sequence goes on along the minus strand of CM046458.1, from coordinate 8,441,506 downwards.
ACTCCTTGACTGTGATAGCCAACTAATGTAATGCAAACAGTCCCTTTTGTTAAATGAGGTTTATATTTGAATAGTGGGTTTAAGGTAAAAAGCAATGTGATCGTGTTTCTCAATGAAAAACTTTTACAAAATAGTAAACAAGTTTTCTACTATTCTAATTAAATTACTAGAGCTTTACTTTTACAATCACGTCACTTAAATTCATTCTAATAATGGTATGTTATCAATTTGAGGTCTGTTAATTCTTCTTTCGAAAAAAATTATTAATGCTGATATTGACTAATCAGGTGATTTGAAATTTTGTGACATGAATTATTATATTAAAAAATTATATCAATTTTTTTAAGTCTTTAGAATGTCATAACATCTTTAATCCAGTGATTAAAAATCATGAATATCTTAGCAATGTCGCCCACCGTCACAGCCTACTCCTCTCGTTTTTAGTTCACTTCTAGTTATAAACTACCATCATCATATTTGTTAACTTTTACATCTAACAAACAAGTGAAGTTACAATTAGGGGTGGAGGGTATATTACCTAAAAGTATCCATACAACTAATAAATAGACTAGTGTCATGTTAGTTAACCCTTAACTAACCTCAAGTATCTAGGATGAAGGAGTGCAACTCATTTTAACCCTCAAGTACCCTAGCTATTTTCTTTAAAAGAATTAAAAACACAAGTTAATAGATTAAAACTAAATACATTCAATTAAAAACTAGAAATAATAATATAAATAAATCAATAAAGATTAAACCTAAAACATATAAGTTTCACTATGTCACTAGTTGTCAGACACTGTGATGTACAGGTTGGTTGCAATGTCTTCCACACAATCAAATTATGATCGAAAGTATGTGTTTGGATCCCATAACTTCGAGACAATGTCTTCGTTTACAAGTGGATCTGCCGAAGGATTTGGAATGAACACCAATGAAGTTGCATTCTCATCATTCTTTAGGATCATATTATGTAAACTAATATATGTGTATATGACATATCTTATCTTCTCCCATTTTTATTACATGTGTTGGTCATTAAATTATTAACCAATAAGATTTTAAAAACACCAAAGGCTCGTGCGACACATTATTTTGTTGACTCTTGCATCTTCTTGAATTTTTTTCATCAGGCTTGATTATCCAAGGAAAATATTTAACAAAAGTAGACCAACTAAGGTATATCTCATCGGCTAGGTAGTATCCATGCTCGTATTGTCGACCGTTAACATGAAAAAGGCATCTTAAAGCTGTTCCATGCATCTCACAGGTAAACAATGAAGATTGCTTAAGAACATTGATGTCATAATTTGAACCACCAACACCTAAGTACCTATGCCACAACCATAAATCATGTGAAGTCACTGCTTCAGGTATGATTGTTGGATATTGGTGATCACCTTGGTGATACTAGCATCGTAACTCCTTGAGCAATTTCTACAAATCCAATGCTTGTGGTCGATGCTCCTGAGCATCGGGGAATGTCATGCCTATATTCATGTGCACATTGGAATGTGAATAAATTACACACGAGAACCACTAACAAAATCTTGTAATGTTATAGATATAGTTTTTAACAACATTTAATCAAAACATATGCATTTTGTTTGTAAACACACATAAATAAAATAAGGTCTGAAAATAACAAACAAAAAATAGGCTTTCATATGAAGTAAGCAATACATATAATGCTAACGTCCTGTCAGATATTCTTATTCGTTTAGTTTTTTCCCATTTAACATGATGTTGTTCCAGTTTTTCTATTTTCTCATTTTCCTCGACAAAATTTCCTGTGACATTGATGTTGTGTATTTTTTTTTGTATTTCCTCGGCGACATCTCTAGATCAACATTCTCATCATCATTGACATCAGTGTTTGGAAATTGAGCTTTCGAAAATGTTATGTAGTGTTCGGATTTGTTTGTTTTTGCTCTTTTAGTCAATTACGCTTCACTACCCATTGTCAGAATATTGGCCCATGCAGGATGAGAATGAACAACCTTTCATGCTTACACATGTGGAATGTATTTTTTCTTCAAAACATCTTTGTAGTCGAAAGTGGCTTTTCGAATCGCGTCTTCTTTATCATAACTGCAACACCTCAAAGCCTCGGTTTTTTTTTGTGAAAAAGAACTCAATTTTTCATTGCATGGTTTAGATCTCTCCATTTTAATAAAGTTGATCTAAACTTCGTTCTCTGCATTTCATTTAATTATGAAAATGCGCCATAATCTAAACATTAAACAAAAATGAAATAAAACCAAAGAAGAAGAAATAAATTCAAGCAAGAATTTGTCCCAGTTTAACATGATGTTGTCCCAGTTTTTCTATTTTCTCATTTTCCTCGACAAAATTTCCTGTGACATTGATGTTGTGCATTTTTTTTGTATTTCCTCGGCGACATCTCTAGATCAACATTCTCATAATCGTTGACATCAGTGTTTGGAATTGAGCTTTCGAAAATGTTATGTAGTGTTCGGATTTGTTTGTTTTTGCGCTTTTAGTCAATTACGCTTCACTACCCATTGTCAGAATATTGACCCATGCAGGATGAGAATGAACAACCTTTCATGCTTACACATGTGGAATGTATATTTTCTTCAAAACATCTTTGTAGTCGAAAGTGGCTTTTCGAATCACGTCTTTTTTATCATAACTGCAACACCTCAAAGCCTCGTTTTTTTTTTGTGAAAAAGAACTCAATTTTTCATTGCATGGTTTAGATCTCTCCATTTTAATAAAGTTGATCTAAACTTTGTTCTCTGCATTTCATTTAATTATGAAAATGCGCCATAATCTAAACATTAAACAAAAATGAAATTAAACCAAATAAGAAGAAATAAATTCAAGCAAGAATTTTAAATGGTTAAAAACTAACCGTCCTCTATAGCCATATCGAGTTTGATCGTTACTGATAACCGGATCTTATGAACAATATATTCATGCTTTTGCTAATGCAACTTCATCTACATTGGTCCATCTTTTAGTTTTTGTTTTTCTTTTTTCCCTATGTAGATACATATGTACCTAGTTTAAGAGCTTAATGTAAAATGTCTTTCATGTCTTACATATATGTATTTGAATGGGTATGAATGAAATACAATGTGTGGTTAATGGTTAATATTTCATTGTTTATTTTGTGATAACACATATTGAACTAACTATATAGGTTTGAGGTTAGTGTACATAGTTCTTAGTCAATAATGATTGAGAAACATGTTCAAACTTAATCGTGTGAAGTTCTCATGCGGATGGACTATGCTAATGGACCATACGCATGAATACTTCATGCTAATGGACCAGTCGCACGACTGAACCAGGGGACTGGATCAGTCGCATGATTGAGACGTGATTGACTCAGTCGCACGATTGGACCCTCACTCGTGCGGATGGATCAACCGCATGCTTTAGTCGCATGATTGAACCATGCTAATGGTTCAGTCGTACGAATGGAAAACCCTAACCTATAAATACCACCTAATTGGGGGGACATCAACGCAGGTGTGCTCAACAAGAGCAACCTGTGCCCCCAATTTAAGTACTTAGCCCATGTGCTGCTAAGGTGTATAGCCTCGAGGAAGGGAGGTTTTGATGAGCTTTCTGATCAGATCCAGAATGCCTATGTGGCTCTGGTTCTGAATCATCCTTTCAGCTTTTCGAGTATGATCTTCACCTACTTGGTGGAGAACATAGAGGCCAAAGGCAAGGAAGGCTTCTGCATGTACCTCGTTTCATTCAGATGATCATCGAACAGAAGCTTCCTTCGCTGCCCAAGGAGAGAGAGGATGCCGTGACACTAGAGGTGATGGATGATACCACCCTAGGAAGGATAAGGGTTTACCGGGGGAAGTAGGTGAAGCCCCCGGTTCGAAGGTTGTTTGGGCATTTGGCCCGAGAGGACTACGTGGCGCCATCGAAGATGAAGTGGCGTGACGATGATAGTGACTCAGATACTGAGCCAATTGTGCTCCATCTGATGACTCTGATGATGATGATAGTGGTGATAGTGGAGATACTGGTCCCACCCAACCTAGGGCCACTACCACAGATGCTACATCTCCACCATCCACCCACGGAGGAACTGATATTGTAGGATTCCATCAGGACTTCTGTCCTGATGAGGAGGAGGAGGATGACGAGGAGCCTTTAGTTCGGATGGTGAGCAGCAGGGTGGTTGCCACTGAGAGAGGGTTAGGGTGGTAGGTGGACGCCAGGGTGAGTCTGGGGAGGCTGCTACTGATCTATCTTACACCCTAGACCAGCCCAGTAGCCAAGGGGGAGCCATTGTGTCCAAGGGCTCAAGGAGAAAGAGGATGGCCCAACCCTATGGCAAGAAGGGGAAGAGGCCAAGGTTCATATTGACTATATGTACTCCCACTGCCACTGCCACCACTACAACTACCACCACCACATCCACATCTACCACAACTACCACCACCACCACCACTACCACACCACCTATCACTACCTCATTCCTATCCACCACCACCTCAGCCTACCCTTCACCACTCAATCATATACCACCACCCATATTCACCACTACCACCACAACCACCACCAGCCACCAATTCAGACCATCATCCCACCTGACATTCACCACAATACCATCTCTACCCGCCATTGGGGTAGAGGAACAGCAGTCAGCACTTGACCGTATGGTGCTGAAGTTGTTAGCTGCTGATGAAGAGAAGGCTGCCCAACTATGTCAGCTTGTGGAGCTAAACGCTACCCAAGCATAGCAGATCTCAAAGCAAGCTCAGCAAATTTCCCAACTCCATGAGCATAACGTCCAATCAGCAAAGAGAATAGAGGAGTTGGAGGCTTCTATCAAGACCATCATGCTCAAGTAAAAGGGATCCAAAGATGAACCCCTCAAGATTATAGATGATGATGATGATGATGATGATGATGATGATAGTGATGATGATGAGGCCGGTGAAGATGAAGAGACAAGGGAAAGGCAGAATGATGATGATGATAAAGAAGGAGATGCAGCTGAATCTGCCGCAGCTCAGGGTCAAGAGAGATGTACAAAGAGAAATCAAGATCAATGAGCTTCATCTTCTGCCCCACCTACTGAGAAGCCAACTATATAAGGCAAAAGTAATGATTAGATATTTATGTATTTGAAAACTTTTGTACTTGAATCTTGTATTAATATTATGTAATTAATGTTTATATATATTTATCAAATGTTTGATTGTATTGATTAATTACTAACAATTGATGTGTTACATGTTTAAATCAAGCAGATTAATCATCTCAGCAAAATGAGTATGATGTTACTCCCCTTCAGCAAATCAAGTCTCAACTTACAATGATTCTTGATTTGCAAGGGATAGTCAGAAGGTCTGTAAGCTATACTTCTGAAGAAGGAGAAATCATTCATGACCTTACTGATGAACAGCTTGCTGAGATGTTCCGGCTCAACCCAGACAAGATTGTCAAGGACGCTCCTACTTTTGAAGTTACAAGTGATGTTGAGCTCAATGACATAGATGAAATGAGATCGAGGACGTCACTGCTGACCATTATCTAGAGTATACTGACAGAGAGGGAAATGTAGTCCCCAATCTGGGTGATACTCTCGTCAGTGATACATTTGACAAGCTGGATCAGATGGAGAAAGAGTCCGAGAAGAATGAGGGTCAGGCCCAAGCCTCAAACTCCGATGTTAACATCAAAAAGGCTAAATGGGCGGCCAGTTTTGCTGAGATCAGAGCCATGCGTACTACACAGAAGCCCAATGTCTACACCAAGTTATACAAAGTCAAGAAACACTTAAAGGTGTCAGGAAAGATCATCGCATGGGCTTATTTTGAGGATTTGAATGTATATGCAGTGAAGAGAGAAAAGGGCATAGAGTACTTTATATTTCCACACGATCTAAAGACTCTCCCTGGTTTTGAGCTCAACCAGCTGGCACGCCTAAAGTTGCTGTATGCTGACCCGAGAAAAATGTCAGGCTGGTTTGAGGTTGCATTGAGGAAAGAGTACCACACCAGGTGGGTTAACTTCAGACCTCAACAACCGAAAAGGTACATCAGAAGGTCTGAAGTTGATCCCATTACTGGAAATCCTAAGGTAGTGCTGAAGTGGAGTCCTCCGCGCACAATGTCAAGAATCCCTCTAAGGGAAATGCCTCAAGAATTCATTCCACACTTCAAGTGGTGGTACTACGATTGGAGAACAGGTGAAGCGGTCATAGTCTTACAAAAGGAGAGCTAAATGGATACTATCCGGGTATTTGACCCTATGTGGTTGACTAACTTGTCTGCTGATGATGTTTATACTCTATACAAGTCGCCACTATTCTATGATTTGCAAGACATTGTACAAGCCCTCCAGTTTCAGAATGTGATAAGGCTATGTTTTGCGTTTGAGATACATGCCGGAGCTATAAGAGAGGAAAAGTACAAGAAATTTCAGAATGTGATAAGGATCTGTTTTGTACTTTTCCTCTCTTGTAGAAGTTTCAGAATGTGATAAGGCTCTGGAAAAGTACTAGAAGTTTCAGACAATGCACAATCGGCTCATAAGCTCTTCAAACTTCTTGTACTTTTCCTCTCTTGTAGCTCTGGCATGTATCTCAAATGCAAAACAGAGCCTTATCACATTCTGAAACTAGAGGGCTTGTATAATATCCTACGAGTCATAGAATAGCGGCCACTTGTATAGAGTATAAACATCATCAGCAGACAAGTTAGTCAGCGACATAGGGTCAAATACCAGGATAGTATCCATTTGGCTCTCCTTTTGTAAGACTATGACCGCTTCACCTATTCTCCAATCATAGTACCACCACTTGAAGTGTGGAGTGAAGTCCTGTGGCATTTCCCTTAGAGGGATTCTGGACATTGTGCACGGAGGACTCCACTTCAGCACTTCCTTAGGCTTTCCAGTAATGGGATCAACTTCAGACCTTCTGATGTACCTCTTTGGTTGTTGAGGTCTGAAGTTAACCCACCTGGTATGGTACTCTTTTCTCAATGCAGCCTCAAACCAGCCTGACATTTTTCTTGGGTTAGCATACAACAACTTTAGACGTGCCAGCTGGTTGAGCTCAAAACTAGAGAGAGTCTTTAGATCTTGTGGGAATCTAAAGTACTCTATGCCTTTTTCTCTCTTCATGGCATACACATTCAGATCCTCAAAATAAGCCCATGCGATGATCTTGCCTGACACTTTTAAGTGTTTCTTGACTTTGTATAACTTGGTGTAGACATTTGGCTTCTGTGCAGTACGCATGGCTCGGATCTCAGCAAAACAAGCCACCCATTTAGCCTTTTTTAAGTCAACATTAGTGTCTAAGGCTTGGGCTTGACCCTCATTCATCTTGGACTCTTTCTCCATCTGATCCAGCTTGTCAAATGTATCACTGAAGAGAGTATCACCCAGATTGGGGACTACATTTCCCTTTCTGTCAGCAGACTCTGGATAATGATCAGCAGTGATGTCCTCGATCTCGACTTCATCTATGTCATTAAGCTCATCATCACTTGTAGTTCAATCGTAGGAGCATCCTTGGCAATCTCGTCCGGGTTGAGCCGGAACATCTCAGCAAGCTGTTTATCAGTAAGGTGATGAATGATTTCTCCTTCTTTAGGAGTATAGCTTACAAACCTTCTGACTATCCTTTACAAATCAAGAATCATTGTAAGTTGAGACTTGATTTGCTGAAAGGGAGTAACATCATACTCATCTTGCTGAGATGATTGATCTGCTTGATTTAAACATGTAACACATCCATTGTTAGTAATTAGTCAAGACAATCAAACATTTGATAAAGATATATAAACATTAATTACATAATATTAATACAAGATTCAAGTACAAAAGTTTTCACAAATACATAAACTTCTAAGCATTACTTTTGTCTTGTATGGTTGGCTTCTCAGCAGATGGGGCAGAAGATGAGGCTTCTTGGTCTTGATTTTTCTTTGTATGTCTCTCTTGACTCTAAGCTGAGGCAGATGAAGCTGCATCTCCTTCTTCATCATCATTATCATTCTGCCTTCCCCTTGTCCCTTCATCTTCACTGGCCTCATCATCATCACTATCGTCATCCTTATCATCATCAGCATCATCATCATTATCATCATCTCCTTCTCTGATCTTGAAGGGCTCATCTTTTGATCCCTTTAACTGGAGCATGATGGTCTTGTTTGAAGCCTCCAACTCCTCTATTCTCTTTGCTGATTGGACGTTATGCTTCTGGAGTTAAGCAATTTGCTAAGCTTGCTATGAGATCTGCTGTGCTTGGGTAGCTTTTAGCTCCACAAGCTGATGTAGTTGGGTAGCCTTCTCTTCATCATCAGCTAACAACTTTAGCACCATATGGTTAAGTGCTAACAGTTATTCCTCTACCCCAATAAGGGGTATAGATGGTCCTGTGGTGAATGTCGGGTGGGATGATGGTCCGGCTTGGTGGTTGGTGGTGGTAGTGGTTGCAGTGGTGAATATGGTGGTGGTATATAAGTGGGTGGTGAAGGGTAGGCTGAAGTGGTGGTTGATGGGAATGAGGTAGTGATAGGTGGGGTGGTAGTGGTGGTGGTGGTGGTAGCTGTTGTCGATGTGGATTTGGTAGTGGTAGTTGTAGTTGTGGCAGTAGCAGTGAGAGTAGATGTAGTCAATGTGAACCTTGGCCTCTCCCCTTCTTGCCATAGGGTTGGGCCATCCTCTTTCTCCTCGAGCCCTTGGACATAATGGCTCCCCCTTGGCTACTGGGCTGGTCTGTGGTGTAAGATGGATCAGTAGCAGCCTCCCCAGACTCACCCTGGCATCCACCTACCGCCCTAATCCCTTTCTCGATGGCAACCATCCTGCTGCCCACCGTCCGAACTAAAGGCTCATCGTCATTCTCCTCCTCCTCATTAGGACAGAAGTCCGATGGAATCCTGTTGTTGCAGCTCCTCCGTGGGTGGATGGTGGAGATGTAGCATCTATGGTAGTGGCCCTAGTTTGGGTGGGACAAGTATCTCCACCATCACCACTGTCATCATCACCAGAGTCATCAGATGGGAGGAAAATCGGCTCAGTATCTGAGTCACTATCATCATGACGCCACTTCCTCTTCGTTAGCGCCACGTAGTCCTCTCAGGCCAAATGCCCAAACAACCTCCTAACCGGGGGCTTCACCTACTTCCCCCGATAAACCCTCATCCTTCCTAGGGTGGTATCATCCATCACCTCTAGTGTCACTGCATCCTCTCTCTTCTTGGGCAGCGAAGGAAGCTTCTGGTCAATGATCATCTGAATGAAACGAGGGTACATGCAGAAGCCTTCCTTGCCTTTGGCCTCCATATTGTCCACCAAGTAGGTAAAGATCATCCTCGAAAAGCTGAAAGGATGATTCAGAACCAGAGCCACATAGGCATTCTGGATCTGATCAGAAAGCTCATCAAAACCTCCCTTCCTCAAGGCTATACACCTTAGCAACACATGGGCTAAGTACTTAAATTGGGGGCGCAGGTTGCTCTTGTTGAGCACACCTGCGTTGATGTCCCCGAGTACTTAACCCGAAGAAAACATCCTCGAACTTTCAACGGATGCAGTCTGGTAGGGCAATCGCCATCATCTCCCAACTCTAAGACCGTCCTTAGATCCTCCTCACTGATGTCAATGGCCTGTCCAAAGATGGAACTCGGAATACGGTGAGGCTCTAAGGACCTATCTACAACAGCGCCTTCCTAGAAAGCCTGCTGTATCGACCTGTATGGTGTGCACTGAGCGGAGATAGCTCTGAAGATCTTCGATCTCTGTAGGAATGAAATAATGCCCGCGAACTCAGACGCGTTCCGGGATGTCAAGTCTAGATGAGCACATATGTTGTGCTTTGTGCTCATCGTCCACCGACTCGCCATACTGCTGTAACACAAGATAGATAAATATTAGAATGTGTGTAAATGAATGACATTTGAATTTATTGGATTTGAATCCTTCTGTATTGTCGTGCGAATGGACAATGCAACTGAGTCTGAGTCGTGCGATTGACTTCATTCGTGCGATTGAGAAAGCGACTAGGGTTAGTCGTATGCCGTCCCATGCGGTTGACATAGTCGTGTGACTAAAGTCAAACGCATGGTATAGTCGTGTGATTGTGTCATTCGCCCAGCTCAGTCGTGCGATTGAAGTTCATCAGTAAGTCCAATCGCATGACAGTTTGTGTTTTCATTCAAATTCAAATTTTGTGCAAAACTTGATGTTAGACGCTGTGGTTTGGCTCATTAGACTCGCAATCGTTCCAATTAACATCTAACACATTTTAAGTTAGCGATTTACTTAGTTTTAAAGGTTTATTTTGTGATACTAAGTTTCGGTTCTTATTAGGGCTCAATTCGTCAATTTAGGGCACAATTTGATGAGTCTTTGAGTGAATAACGCCGCACATACCTGTATAATCAAGGAGACCGTTAAAAGCAACAGTAATCAGTCTATAACAGTCAAACACGATTTTGGCAGCGTAACGGTACAATCGTGCGATTTGGGGGCGATTTGGGGGTGATGAGTGATTGCGACTGACTCCCCCTCTATTTATACTAGGGTTTCCTCCAGTCGTGCGACTGAACCTATTCGCACTCTTGAGTCGTGCGACTGAGGCTCGGTCGTGCAACTGGCACAGTCGGTCACCTTCAGTCGTGCGAATAGGTTTCAGCCGTGCGACTGTCTCATTCAGTCACCTCCATTCGTGCGATTGGTTCATTCTGATGATCCAATCGTATGGATTGACCTATGCTTATGGTCCAATCGCATGTCTGGTCTATACGTGTGGGTTATTCGTGCGATTGGGCTCATACGTATTGTCCAATCGGGCTCATCCGTATTGTCCAATCATACGACTGGTTCATACTCATGGTCTAGTCGTGCGAATGGCTCATACTTATGAGTTTGACCTTATGACTATTCATACACTTAGCATTTTTACTTATTAATAAGACATTTTGACCATTGATCATTTCAGACATGACCATTTTAATTTAGAAAACTGTTGATCACCTCAGAAGTGATCTGTTTAACAACAAAAACTTTGTCACCTTTGATGTGACCCTTTTACATTTGAAAACCCCATTGGTCACCTCAGACGTGACCTTTTGAGTGAGTGATTCCCAGATTGACTTCCGATGCGTAGTCCGACATTTACCTACTAAATTAACTGAAATTAACTGAATTAAACAACTAGAAATAAAACAAAACTAAAAACATATTTTTGTATTTTTGTGTGAGGTTGAAATCCTAAGATAAGTATCTACCAGATTTTTCTTCCTGGATGTTATAACGTCAAGTTACTTTGATCATAACTAGAACGATTCATTATGGAATCATACAGGTTTATCAAATCATTTGGGACATTTTATCAAAGCCTTTTGATGCTAGATTACTAGAGCTACAAGATGCACACAGTGATTTTGACTTTCAAGAGTTGCATCTCACGATGATTGTCAGTATACTTCTCCTCTTAAATCCATACATATATTTTTGACACACATTGGTGATGATTTAAGGTTTAATTACTTCAACAAGCATTTGTGGATCCCACGCTTATATGGTAATCAACGTTCCTCAGGAGATTTTTGAGCGGTCTACGGGTATTTTGACAAAAAGAAACTATTCTAGAGCTTTCAAAGAGATGCTAAGCCTCAGGTCAGTGCCACCGCACATCAGAGAGGCGCAAACAACAATGAATTCTAGAATATTTAGGTTATGTTTATCCTCAGGTCAGTGCCACCGCACAGCAGAGAGGCACACAACCTATCTTCTTGTTTGAGCAATTATATTCTTTTTGCACAGATCGCACCAGCAACATAGGTTATTAGATTGATTGCTTTTTGAATTTTTCATGTGCTTTGCTCATTTTTATGGTCATCCGCACACATTTATGACGTTTGTTTTGCTCGTCACCCCTTATTGGAACTTTGTTGATTGTGTTAACCAGGGATAAGATGATAACCCACAGCTTGTTGAACAACTTAGTTTGAGCTTGAAATCACTAATGAGGTCTATTTATCTATTGTGTTGAATCTACCGACAAATCATCTAATGGTCTTGCAACCTCTAGGTCTAATTTCTCCATGTTACCTTAGTAGCAGCTAGTTTTACTATCATTTTTCCTTTTATATTGCTTAGATTTCTCAGACTTATACTTTGAATTTTGCATCTTAATCAATTACATTCTTTTAAAGTCCCAACTCTTTGTTCCTGTGTACTATCATTTTCCATAAACACTGAATCGGTATCACAAATACGATCTCATTCTATTAGCTAGACTGTCCTCCTCCCTCGTTTTTTAAGTACTGAAATTAAAACAACTAATTTAACACTAATTTAACCTATTCTCCCCCTAAATTCTTAAACTGAAATTGTTTTTGCGTTTAGAATTTTAATAGGCGAAGAAATAAAATAAAATGAAAGAAAATAAAATAAAAACTAAGTCTATTCGTCGGACTATGTACTTTCATCGTCTGGAATCACTTCACTTTTCTTTTTCACCCCGTTGACCTCTAGCAAATATAAAAATCTTGGTTTATCAAAAGCTTTGTGTAGAGGTCAGTGCGTTGAAAGTCCGTATTAATTTTAACAAGATCGATTAAATTTTTTTCAAAACAATCATGTATAAAGTCATATTTAATTTCGATGTGTTTGGTCTTAGGATGATGGACTGGATTTTTAGATACGGCTATAGCAGCAGAATTATCAACAAATATAGGAGTGTTAGAGAATTTCAAACCATAGTCCCGCATTTGCTGTTGAATCCAGATGATTTGTGAACAGCAGCTTGTAGCAGCAACATATTCAGCTTCACAAGTTGACAGAGCAACCGATGTCTGCTTTTTACACTGCCACGTGACTAATCTTCTCCCAAAGAATTAACATCCTGCTGAAGTTAACTTGCAGTTCATTTTATAGCCGCCATAATCCGAATCGCTATACGCTGTAAGCTCAAAGTCATCGTCATGAGGATACCACAACCCAAGTGTTAGCGTACCCTTCAGATAACAAAATATCCTTTTGACTCCAATGAGATGGTTGACTTTCAATTTTGCCTGGTATCTGGAGCATAGACACGTCATGTACATGATATCAGGTCTTGATGTAGTTAGGTACATGAGGGATCCAATCATTCCTCGGTACATGGTGGCATCCACCAGATCACCATTTTCGTAAGGTGCTACGTCATGGTTTGTAGCAAGTGGAGTCCCAGCTGCCGAAGCATTATCCATATCGTATCGACTTAGGATATCACCTACATACTTGGTCTGATGTAGAAATATGCCCTTTGGTGTCTGATCCACCTGTAACCCGAGAAAGAACTTCATCTCTCCCATGGCAGTCATCTCAAATTCAGCTATCATTACTGCTTCAAATTCTTTACATAGTAAGGCACCATCCTTTTCTTTGATGAACAGTGTACAATCAATTACTCCTCTGTGAAAGTCGTGTTTCATAAGATGAGTTGAGAGTTTTCATACCAAGCTCTTGGGGCTTGGTGATGCCCGTAGAGAGCCTTGTCTGGTTTGTAAACTCTGTCCCGATGATACGGATCTTCAAATCTTCGGGTTGACTGACGTACACTGTCTCCCGGATTTCACCATGAAGAAATGCACTCTTTACATCCAGTTGATAAACTTTAATTTTCAAGTAAGAGGCATTGGCTAGGAAGATATGGATTGCTTCCATTCTCGCCACAGGTGCAAAGACTTCATTGTAATCAATCCCTCGACTTGTCGAAATCCTTGAACTACAAGTCGAGCCTTGTTTCTGATTATGACCTCTTGGTCATCTTTCTTTCATTTCAAGACCCATTTGGTTCCAATGAACTTAGCACCTTTAGTTTATCCACTAGTGTCCATACACGTAACTTCTTGAATTGAAGAAGTTCTTCTTGCATGGCACTCACCCATGCCTCGTCATTTAGGGCTTTACTGACATATTTTGGCTCAAATTGAGACACAAAACATCGATACGCACCATCATGAAAATATCCCTTTTCCATTTCTGAGGCATAATCAGCTGAGTATAGCTGGTTTCTCGTCTGAACTCCTGATCTTACATCCCTAATGACATTGTCCAGAGGATGGTAAACATTTAAGCGTGATCCAGGAGTGGTGGGTACAACTACCTCATTATCCAGATTGTGAACAACAGGTTTGGTATCTGAGGCAGTGGGGGTGTGAGGCTTCGAAGTGTTAGAGGCATCAAAATCTGATGCTTGTGAACTTGCAGTAGTAGGAATCTGTTCCTCCTGATCCACCTGAATGTTCTTCACGTCTTCATCATCGGAGGAAGAGTCACTTACTTCCAGTGCTCCCCTGAATGACTGGAAGACTCACCTTGTGACCTAATGTTGTTGAGTCTTGTGATGGTGTGTTTAAGACATAATACATCATTTTGGTTGCTAACTCATCTTCAGGAAGGAAGAGAAGGATTTTGAAGGACTTAAAGAATCAATCATAATCGAAGAAGAATGCGGGTCCTTTGCCAGCAGGGGGTGGTGTATCTCTGAACGTCGACGTTCCACCACACTTCTACTTAACCCGTTGAGTTGTTGTAAACTCTCTTATTCGGTATGTTGTATCCTAAGAAAATTCCTTCTTCGGCCTTCTCACTGAACTTTCCTAACTGAGTTTTCTTCATTAGCGTACATGGTGCGCCAAATGGCTCGAGATACTCCAAATTTGGTTTACGTCGTTGGAGCAACTCATAACACATTTTACCATGACGCTTGACCACCAGGACTCGATTTAGGTGTAACATGCATTGGCAACTGCCTCATTCCAGAATTGAATGGGTAGTTTTGAGTCTGCTAGCATCGTTCGGGTTGTCTTTATCAAGCTGCGATTCTTTCTCTCAGCAACTCCGTTCATTTGAGGATTGTAGGCAGATGTGAACTGGTGCACAATTCCTTTTTCTTTGCAGAATGCCTCCATCCATTGGTTCTTGAACTCGGTACCATTGTCTGAGCGAACTTGTCGTACCTACAACTTGTTGAGTGACTCCAATGTAGTTACCAACTCTTTGAATGATTCAAATGTCTCTAATTTGGATTTTAGAAACATCACCCAAGAGAATCTTGAGTAATCATCCCTAATGACATAGCAGTACAAGTCGCCAGCAATGCTCCTCGTACTGACTGGACCAAACAGATCCATGTGAAGAAGCTCAAGAGGCAACTTAATGGAATTAACTTTCTTAGCCTTATGAGCCTTCTTGGTCTGTTTTCCTTTTTTACAAGTGACACAGAAATCCGGTAATTGGAAGTTCTTAATGTTTACTCCATGCACTAGATCATTCTGGATCAAGTGATTCATCTTCCGGAGATTTATGTGTCCCATTCTCCTATGCCAGGAGATGGAATCTTTCTATGTTGCCTTTGACAAGAAGCATTGTACTTGATGATCAGTTTTGGAGGCCTTTGATAGATCCAAGACATATAGATCGTTATATCTTGAAGCTGACATTAAGACTTGATCCCCCGAGATTACATAATCCTTCTTCAACACATAACACTTCTTGTTGTCAAAGACTACCTTAAACTCTTTGTCACAGATTTGGGATACAGAAAGTAAGTTATTTTGAAGTTGTTAAACATAGTTTACTTTATCAAACTTCACTTTCTGGTTTCCCACTTCCCCTTGAGCTGTGATATAACCTCCTTTATTTCCAGCAAACGAAACGTGTCCTCCTTTAATTTGTTTGACGTTTGAAAGGAGAGACAAGGTCCCAGTCATGTGCCTTGATGCTCCGCTATTAACAATCCAGGTATTTGTAGTAGCACTATAGCGAACACCCTGCACATACAAAGGAAATGATTAGTTTAGGTTAGGGACCCAAGCCTTAACTGGCTTGGGTGACCCAGGTGCATCACACATCATAAATTCTACCCACTGTCCATTTGAGGGTGAGGGCAGATCAATCTTCTTCTTGTTCTCATTATCAGACATTTGACTTGATTTTTCTTTCCATAAGCCAGTTTTGTGTAGGGCCTGTTTGTGATAAACCGACGACTGGCTGATTGTTTGAACTTTATGTTCACTAGTTCTTTTTGGTTGAGTAACAGAGCTCCGTTTCGAAGAACTTGGTTTAGTGTCATGAAGTTCAACTTTCTTCCTTGGTGTCTGATAATAAGGACAGGTAGAAGCAATGTGTTCATACTTTCCATAGTTGTAGCATGATCTACTTTCTATACGTTGGTGGAATTGTTTCTGTGGGGAAGTGTGTGACACAGATGTGACTTTAGTCTATTTGGGTTTGGACACTTCTTGTTTAGATTCCTTAACTTCTTTAACAAAATGCATTGTTTGAACATTTTGAACATCTTTACCCTTTTGTTTATTTGGACTAAGACATGGTGCACGAGGTTGATTAACTTGTTTGGTCTTTTTGGGTTCAGAATTAGATATGTTAAAACCAGACTTCACCTTAACCACTTTGTATCCTAACCCCTCCTTATTGTTTCATTCTCTCACTAAGTGTTGGACTATATGAGAAGAACTTGTCCAACTGTGTAGTTTTTGTTTTAATGAGTTTACTTTGACTTCCAAAACTGCTTTTTCTTTCTTACTTTCTTCTAGGGAGGTTAAATAGAACTATATTTCATTTGCTTGGTTAAAAGCAACAACTTCAGTTTTCCTTAGTTGTTTATTTAAAAGCTCTAGTTTCTCTTTATAACTGTGCTTATTTTGTTTTAAAATTCGGTTAGCCTCTATGCACAGTTGTAAGTCATTTACTAAGCTATCATGGTGATCTAATAACCTAGCAATTTTGAATCTATGCTTTCTCTAAATTTATTACATTCATTACAAGCATCATTATCAAAAAGTTGGTCTGTGGTACTTACCTGAGAAGGTTCGGTTGAATCAGCCATCAACGCAGAGTTTGACTGTTCGGGTGCTGGTGATTCTGAACATGTAGTTCTGAGATCCTTTTCATTCAGGTGAGTGACCACATTAGCAATATCTTCATGATCTGACATTACTAGTTCAACTGCTATATCACCTTCACTTGCAGTGTCATCATCCAAAATCTCAACATTTACAATGTTGACTCGCCCGGGGATACAAATCGAAAGGTCCAATCGTGACCTTCGTCATCTTGTGCAGTCAAATCCTTAGGATCTTTGCTTGATGATGCAGCTTCATTTGTTGGTTTGTCTTTACGGTTGAATGGTGAGAAAGGATTACCGTTACCTGTCTTCTTGGGCTTCACACATTCACGTTTAAAGTGCCCCTTTTCTTCACAGTTGAAATATGTAACTTGGTTTTGTCAAAACTAAAAGTTGTATCCTTTGTAGCTATCAAGTTCTGTCCAGTTTTCTTCACGAACTTCTTTTCTCTTGGAACAGCACTTGCCAAAGCCCACATAATGTCCATTATTTCCAATTCATTCTCGTCCACCTGCTCGTAATCCTCATCAGGCAGATGGAATTTTTCGATCTTTCCTGCAACTAGACCATCATAAGAATGAACAACTGCAGCTAAGAGGTCCATATGCTCATTGCAACCTCCACAGTGATATTCCCGAGATTCTAGGTCTTCAACTTCGTAGCGTTTGCTTCAGGTGCTATATATTGGGTGCAAGATGACCCTGACGAGTCAGATCCTGAAGTAGTGGCTTGTGGAGGAGATACTGAACTTGACACAAATGCAGTTTGTAGTGGTGCTCCTGAGCTTTTTGAGGTGGAAGTTGAATTATACAAAGACGGGTTCTGATCGTAAGATCCTTTCTAAGACATGTACTTCATCCTTAGTTCCTCCTCTCTTAGTTTCAGGATGAAGTCGGTTATGTCTAATTTTGCTAGTAGATTGTTCTGTCTCAAATTAGACACAAACGAGTCCCACTTCTCTAGCAGACCGTCGGCAAAGCTTGATACCTTATCTTCCATTGACGTTATAACCCCATGAGTGTGCAACTCACTCATTAAATGGTAGAATCGATCTATGACATCATCCAAGCTCTTCTTACCCATCGATAAGAAGTTATCGAACTCTTTCTTCAAAGCCTTAGCCTTTAAAGCTTTTAACGATGCATTCTCGTCGTATCGTTTTTCCAGAGCCTCCTATAATTTCTTTGCCTGTTTATTCTCAGAAAATTGGTGGAATATATTCTTAGGTATAGACTGAGTCAACAGAGTGCACACCTTCTTCTCAACATTATACTTTACCTTCTGGCTATTAGTCATGCCGCCTAGAGTAAGTTTGACGCCATCAGCACCAACCAGCATATTATAACCAGTCTCGATTGATTCCCACAGATTGGGATCAACACCATTAGATAAATTTCTAACCTTTGCTTCCATTGTGGGTAATCGTTTAACGTGATAAGATTAGGTGGCTTATTGTGATTCCCAATCTCATTTTCCAGGAATAATAGGTTCTGGATACGCGAGTCCCTACCTACAGTAAATGCCGAGTACTGATCTTCCATTTCTTTATACTTTGAGAGTTTGAACAAACTGTTTCACCGGTACGAATGGAGAAATGCGATTGGGTCAATCGTGCGATGGATTAATGCGGATGAATCAGTCGTGCGATTGAACCAATGTGGATGAGTCAATCGTGCGATTAAACAAGTGCGGATGAACAATGCGAATGGGGTGTTCAGTCATACGAATGGATGGGCGACTGAGTTCAATCGTGGGTATGGGGGTGTGAATGAGTTCAGTCGTGTGATTGAGCCAATCGTACGACTGAGGCTGCTGGGTTTGAAAATTCAAAGAATTTTGGTACTTTGACACAAAAATACGATTTTTCACAAACCCTAATCTACCGTCAGTCGAAAAACGTGAACTTTTAGATCTAGAGACACTGAAACACTGTTTTACTCAAAATGATGGTGTTTTTGAATGAAAAATGTGAGATTTACACCAAAAACGATTGAATCACATGCAAAATCAAGAACCTGCTCTGATACCACTTGTTAGGACCGTGTACGTACAGAGTACTAACTGATTATGCGCGTATACCAACTCAAATAGTGCGGAATCCTATTTGATTGGTGATCCAATCAGGGAGAACATAGTTCAGATCAATCTAACGATTAATGAAATGTTATGAATGATTAGAACATGATCAACTGTGATCTATGAACTTGGAACAGGTTTTCTTGAGTCTCTGGACAGCTAGGGTACGATTATGTGCGTAGGTCTTCGAATTGTTAAGTTTTTCCATGAATTAGGTGGTATTTATAGGTTAGGGTTTTCCATTCGTATTACTGAACCATTAGCATGGTTCAGTCGTGCGACTGAAGTATGCGGTTGATCCATCCGCACGGCTGAGGGTCCAGTCGTGCGACTGAGTCAATCTTATGTCTCAATCGTGCGACTGATCTAGTCTCCTGGTTCAGTCGTGCGACTGGTCCATTAGCATGAAGTATTCATGCGTATGGTCCATTCGTATTAGAACTTCACACGATTAAGTTTGAACATGTTTCTCAATCATTATTGACTAAGAACTATGTACACTAACCTCAAACCTATATAGTTAGTTCAATATGCGTTATCACACAATAAACAATGAAATATTAAATATTATAAGTATTAACCACACATTGTATTTCATTCATACCCATTCAATTACATATATGTAAGACATGAAAGACATTTTACATTAAGCTCCTAAACTAGGTACATATGTATCTACACCCTACTTTTTGTCTACATTTTTGTCGGTTCATCTTTGCTAGCATTTCATTCTGATTTTGTTTTTTCGCCTTTGCCAGTGCCACTTCCCCTCTTTCCTCTTGCTTGACGAAGTAAGGTTTCTTCATTAGAATTAGAGCTTTAATGCCAATATTCTTGAAAATTGTTTCAATATGTTTGTGACATCAAAAAGTGTGCATCGTGTGACATAGGAAAGGGTGTGTGTTAGTTATAGTAGGGCGATAGTTGGAATTGCTGATAATATGTCGTAGTGTCAAACGGGTGAGTTTGTTGAGAATATGGTTGTGAGGTTTATTTTTTTTACGAGTCTTTAGAAATTGTTGTGTTGTTTTTACATGAGCGGGATGATGAATCACCGATTTAAAATTTAGAGATTGGTTTTTTATAGAGTGAGTGATTGTTTTTTTAAAGAGTGATTCAAAGTAAAGATGATATGTAAAAAAGTTAAGTTTGAATTGTATTTATAGAGATATAAATTATTATTTTTTAAACACAATAGTCAAATTAACGTTCCACGATCGAATTTACAAGGTGTGGACCGGTAAATCTCTATGAAAACTCACCTGGTTTTAGCATCTTGAATCGAAGGCGCTGTATTCCTAGTCGACTCTAGTTTTTCCCGGGATTCCCCGAATTCTTCCCATCACCACTCCGTCCCCCTTGCTCATTCACCCTTAATAGCTCATTTCATTCGTCCCTTATTCCTGCATACTAAACGCTACCTTAAAACCGTTAACTGAAAAGCTTTGTAAATGTTATAATGTCCATGTCAATGAGGGCAACCCTTAGTCAAAGCCCAAGTCCAAAATCCAAAAACAAAATAGAAGAAGATGAGTATTCATTAGAGCATTCACAACTTATTTTTTATTTTTATTTATATAATTACACTAAAAATCACTGCTTTTTTTAATTTTATTATTATTTTTTCTCTCTTTTCACTCACAACCACTTAAAATATATTAAAACAATTATATGGTTTTGAACAGTGATTCCCCAAAATACAAATTGAACAGTAATTTACTATATTTTTCACTCACACAACTTACAGTAGAGTCTTTAAAATTATGTGAGTGTGTTTGGTATATTATACGGAATGGTATTGAGTGGTTGTAAGTGAAAGAAAGATAAAATATTATTGTGGATTGATATATTAAAGAATCACTGTTCAATCTTTATAAATTTTTTAATATTTTTAAAGTAGTTGTGAATGTAAGATAGAGAAAAAGTAATGATAATGGTATAAAAAATATTATTTGATTGAAAAGAAAAAAATATAATGATTTTTAGTGTAATTATATAGATAAATATAAAAAATCTACTGTGAGTGCTCTAATATAAAAACATACTCACAGAATATAAAAAATAAGTTATAAATACTATTATAATTATATCATATAATATAAAAAATATAAATAAGGTTTGATTGCTCTTACACCACCCAAACTTCACTTCTTCCCTTTTGACACCTACCCATTAGACTCTACTGCTGCACTCTCTTCTCCTGCTACTCCTACATGTATGTATTCATCTATTTGTACTCTTACGCCCCAGATTTGATTCTCTCTCTTTGTGCTCGACAACACTTGTAATTACCCTTTTTAACTCCCCAACAATTCACCCAATTTCATGCTTCTTGATGCGCCTTTTATTCAACAAACCCTGTCTTCGTACCCCAATCAGTTCCATTCGATCTGCTTTCTTTAACAGCAATCGAACATACCCCAAGAATCTCAATCATATCAAACCCCAAACTCAATTTTCGAAGATTTTCATCAATGGCGACAACTCCAAAGCCTAATGATGAAGAGGGCACCGCGAAGCGATTCTGGGATAAGTTCAGTAAAGAATCGATTTTGACACTTTATACACCGTTTGTTGTGTCTTTGGCTTCTGGGAATCTTAAGATTGATGCATTTGGTCATTGCATCGCTCAGGATGTTCATTTTCTTAAGTGCTTTGCTCAAGCGTGAGTGATTTTGGTTCTTGAAGTGTATGTTTTTGTTGCCCATTCTGGATGTTTGATTTGGGTGTTGTTTTCGTTTCAGATATGAGTTAGCGGAGGATTGTGCTGATGATGATGATGCTAAAGTGTCGATTGTTGAATCGAGGAAGAAGGTTCTTGAAGAGCTCAAACATCATGACTCTTTTGTGCAAGTAAGACCTTACTGTTGATTGTGTGTTGTTTATGCAATCATCGTTTCTACGACCATGATTGAACAATCAAATTCTATGTGGAAAGCCTCTTGTAGAAGTTGTAGTTGATGTATTTTCTTTTCTTTTTTTAATTTTCCAATTCTTTTAGGTTTATATGAACAACATTCTCTGCCATCAATTTCCCATAGAAACCAGGGGATGGATTTGTATTGTGGCTTTTCAACGATTGTATTTGTAAAATGATCACTGAAGTTTACAGTTTATTAGCTGTTAGCATCAAACTTGCCACTTCGTTTAAACAAAAACAGTTGTACTTTGTTAGCTTTGGTTAAAAACACATGAATTTACAAACTTCCTTGGGTTTATGCGTTGGCATAACGGATACTGTGGTTGATGGCTGTTATATGCTTATGAAAGTACACTTCAGAGATGGTATAAAGTTCAATACAAACCTTATGACTAGCGCTCAATAGTAGATAGTGCTGAACCCTTAAGTGAAACTTTTAGTCAATATTTGAAAAAGGGTACATGTTAAGATATTGAGAACAACTTGTTTACAAATAGAACAAATCTTTGTGCAAATTTTATGAAAGCAATGGTAGTCTTGGAACATTATTTTTATCATAATCTAGGCCTCTAGAGACTCCTCTTATTGGAGGAAAAAAAGTTACACAGAAAACATTTTTTCTTCCCTTTTGTTGTTATTGACATGGAAGTGTTGAATAAGCAATCTGTTGTTTGATTACACAATACACACAAATGAATAACTTGCCACCTCTAGAAAAGGTCTGCTGTGAGAATTCTATAGGAAAATTCACCCTTCATTTGACGGGCTCTAATTTTGTGTCATCAGACATTTGGACCATTACCTAAGGTTAATTGGAATGTAAGCTAGTCTATGTTTTTCTGTAGTCTACAGTCTATACATTCAAAACTTAGCTTGCATTCTTAAACATTACATTATTAGAATGTATGGAGGAATATCCCCTTATACAGTATGAATTTTGCATTTTTATTAAATTTTATAGAATATATTCAAGTTTCTTACGTACATTAAAATTAAGAACTCATGTTGAAGTAACATGTTATTAGGAGTGGGATCTTGACTTGTCAAAAGAAACAACACCAAACCCTGCGACCTCAAAATACACAAATTTCTTGTTAGCAACCGCCTCAGGGAAAGTTGAAGGAGTAAAAGGTCCTGGAGAACTGGCCACACCTTTTGAAAAAACAAAGGTTGCAGCTTATACGCTTGGTGCGATGGCTCCTTGTATGAGGCTTTATGTTTTTCTTGGTAAGGAGCTTAAAGCGCTTGTGGATGTTATGGCGATGAACACCCATACAAGAAATGGATCGACAAGTACTCCTCTGAAGCTTATCAGGTTTGACATATCACTTTTCAGTTGACTCTTAAGGTCAAACAGCAAACACACTATATATTCTGTATGTGAAAAAAAGTATTTCATGTAACTAAGGTGGTTGGTGACTTGGTGGGTTGTGTAATTGTCAGAATGGGTAATTATTTGTTCAATTTGTAGTTGATAGTAATATTTAGGGTAGCTATAGATTTACTTGAAGTTTTTATAGTGAAATGTTGTTAGAGGGGGACTGATTTGAACCAATTGACCTGTACCACATGTGCTTCTACCACCTATTAATGTCCTATTTTTTTCTTTTCATCGATGAGCCTAGTAGCTCACGTCTTATTTCTTTTTTTTTATTGTCTAAAAATTATAGGCAGCAATGCTCCAGACCGAAGACTTGCTGGACAAGTTGAGTGTTTCTTTGACGGGTGAAGAGCTTGATACTATGCAAAAACTGTATCATCAAGCTTTGAAACTTGAGACGGAGTTCTTTTTAGCCCAGCCTGTTGTTCAGCAGACCGTTCTTCCATTATTAAAACATCAAGTTCTACTGAAAACAGTCTTATGCTGTTTTCTGATTTCGACTTGACATGCACGGTGGTGGATTCTTCTGCCATTTTGGCTGAGATTGCAATAGTTACTGCACCAAAATCAGATCAAAGTCAACCTGAAAGTGAAAGTCAGATTTCTAGGATGACCTCGGCAGACTTGAGAAACACATGGGAGGTACTCTCAAGGCAGTACACAGAAGAATATGAACAGTGCACAGAAAGTATGCTGGCCAATGAGAAAGGTACCATCTTATATTGTAATTACTTGTTTGACATTCTTTTGGGGGTGTTTGGTTGTATGTTTCTTAAAGTGGTTACGTGATATTAATCATTTGTAATCAGACTGTGGAATTCATAGATATTATTGGTAGTTTTATTCTACCTCTAGAGGTAGCAATTTAGACCCTTTTACATATGAATGGTGAATTTGGGTTTTGTTTTTTCTCAAACAGGTCGAGTAACAAAAAAAAATAGCTAAAACGGTAACATGTCAGATGGCTCAAATAGGTTGAAAGTCGTTCGGAGTCTGTTTACTATGCACACAACCTTCTGAATTTTTATTCAAAGATTTAGATTATTATCACAGTAACATTGTTTTTGCAATTATAAGTAACACTAATTGTTTTTTAAAATGGACAAATTGTTTGTAGTTCAACCTGACCCATATTTTACCTTAAACACATCTTAACCATTTACCCGACGTGTCCACATCCCCCTTCATGCCACCTGTAGTTGCAGGCTAAATCAAATTGATTGTTCTGTACAATCCAAACACAATCAGATAATTATAAGCAGAAGTGGACACCAAGTTAAGTATTTTTATTTGGTGGTTTTTCAGTTGAGGATTTCAATTACGAGGGACTGAAGACAGCACTTGAACAACTATCGGAATTTGAGAGGAGGGCAAACATGAGAGTTATTGAATCAAATGTTCTCAAGGGTTTGAATCTTGAAGATATTAAACGTGCTGGTGAACGTCTTATTCTCCATGATGGTTGCATGCATTTCTTTCAAACCATCACCAACCACCAAAATTTTAATGTGAATGTCCATGTCCTGTCCTATTGCTGGTGTGATGATCTTATTAGATCAGCTTTCTCATCAGGTATGATCATTGTGACTAAATTATCTTATCATTGACATTCTTCCTTGTTGTTTGACATTTAATACGAGTTAAGTAAAATTCTTTTACCATTATATATGTTTTTACCTTGCAACCAAACCATCATTCTTTCAAAAATGTAAAAAGAAAAGAAAAAGAATACTGCGCTGACAAGTGTGAACATTTATGGTTAAATATCCCAATATCTATTTTTATTTTCTAACAAGTCGGCTGTTAAACATAGCCCTGACATATAATTATTAAATTAAAAAAATGTGGGTGACAAAAGTGTAGGTGGGCCAACACAAACCTATGTTTTGACCCGTTACCTAACCAAATCTGCCTGCTTAATTAACTGCGTTGAAAGTTTTTATATCCAACTCTTATGATGTGTCATCTTGTAACACACTCAACAACAATTAATGGCTCTTTTGTGGTTTGTTTTATTGAATGAACAGGGGGCATACAAACAATGCACATACATGCAAATGAGTTTGTGTATGAAAACTCTCTATCCACTGGCGAAATTATCAAAAAGGTTGAGTCCCCCATTGACAAGCTTCAAGCTTTCACCGACATTTTGAAGAACAGTGAAAGAAATAATCTGACAATTTACATCGGGGACTCGGTTGGTGACTTGCTTTGCCTTCTTGAAGCTGATATAGGCATAGTTATTGGCTCTAGTTCAAGTCTTAGAAGAATTGCAAGCCATTTTGGTGTTTCATTTGTTCCACTATTTCCTGCTTTAGTCAATAAACAAAAAGAGTATGTTGAAGGAAGTGGTTTTAATTGGAAGGGGTTATCAGGAGTATTATATACAGTTTCTAGTTGGGCTGAAGTTCATTCTTTCATCATTGGTTCTTGAAATGAAACCGACTTATGTGTAGTTATAGCATGAAGAGGAGGCATCTTTTACATATAATAGAGTGAAGATACTTCTCATGGTCGATTTTATTATGGGCCATATATATTCATAAATCTTGCGCATTTTTGTCTCACAACAGGATTTTCTGCTCACATACAAATATAATCAAGTGGGTATGAATCTCTTTGTAATTTTGCTGACTTCTTGTTTGTTTTTTCGTACTGCTGTTGACTTGGTCTGAGGTTGGTTCTTGCAGGCAGAGAGTCTGTTGTGCAGATGAACAGTTTCATAAGCTGGGAGGATCTATTGTCATGATTCAATATTATGGGGTTTGTTTCAACTTGAGATTCAGATTTTGATTCAAATTTTTGGTTGGTAAATATGTGAAAATCTTGTGATGAAACCTTCAGTTCCACCTGATGCTGCTATTTTTCTATTGATATGTTAATGCTGGAAAAGTACTCATTAGCAATTCCTAAATCAATTCTTATGTTGATTACCACTCTTTACATTCAACCTTAAAGCAATTCTTGAGCCAGGGATCTTATTCGGAGCAACCACTTTATCCTTCAGGATAGAGGAAAGGCTCCATCCTGATCCTCGGCCGACTCTACCTATAGCTTTTTAACATGAGTGGAATTTTACTAGATTGGTTGGTTTGTTACTTTCTTTGTTTATGTACATTCAACCATAGAGGTGCAGAAATCGGGTTCAAATTTCTACCCCATTTGGGTCATGGTCAACAGAAGTGAGCCCGGATATGACTGAAGTGAGCCCGGATATGATAGGGTTTCAGGTCGGTTCAACCCGGTTCCATGAAGTGCAGAACCCTACCCGGTTGAACCTGGGTGGGGTTTGGTCCCAAACCGGGTTTAAAGTTCATTACAAAATATATAAAATACATATTTTATTTATAAATAAAATTAACATTAAACAATTTTTATCTTAAATGTAATACAACTATACATTAAAACTTAAATTAAATCGAAATTAACATAAGATTAACAATTTTTACCTATAGAAAATAAAAAATTAATTGTTGATTAAAACCTTCCAAACTGCCAACTTAGCGAAAGCCTAACATGAGCATGCTTGTATTTGACACAAAAATATATTCTTATCGTGACACATTTTCCTATACTTCGTATATCTTTTTATACTAGTTTTAAAGATGTCACATATATTTTTGAAGAAAGTTATGTCTATCAACTATTAGGTATCTACTCAATGGAACCACACAATCACACGCACATGAAAGCAATACGAAGAAAACGGAAATTTTAACGTGGTTTGAATTCGATGTGAATCTTACGCTCACATGTTGAAACTAGGGTTTCTATTTATTAGCTCAATACATTATAAAGATTACAACATATAACATGATATTTAGAAAAATATAAATAGGATTTCTAGCTTAGGCACCAACAAAACTCTAACGGGCCAAGTTCATATATTCAAATGTCAACCTAAAAGTCTAAAGGCCTTTACACTCTTATAATCTCTCACTTGAAGGTCTTGTGAATACTCTAACTTGCTATTCAAACATAAAGCAATGTAGTCATCTTGTAACTCTAGTAATCCTTAAACAAGTTTTTCAAACCTCCAGTTCACAAAAACAAGCTAAGATTGCATCAAATCTTCCAGTTGTAGTGGCCCTTAATCATCAAGTACAAGAAGGGCAAATTGAAACTCCTTCGAGCTCTAACTCAGTCATGGCTAATCCAGTCAACAACTCATCATTTGTTTCAACTGGTTTACACAATCCACTAGATTTAGAGATACATTGAGAACCACAAACACTCTTCAGCAAACAATTACCAAGAGAGCAATTTCTAGTCGTAGTCTTCAAACCCCAACCACTCTTATTGACTATGGCTGGAAAATCTTCCATGCTCCCACTATCATAGAATTCTCAGCCTGATTTAGACTTTTGACCTATTATGCTAAAATCATCTCAACTCCAGACTTCACATTTGCAAATTGAACCCTCTTAGCAACTGATTTAGCAAACATGACCTTGACTTTCTTAACTGAGATGATCACTCCCTTAGTAGGCACCATGTATAATAACCCAATGTTAGTAGCCTGAGCTATCACTAGGTTCCCATTGAATACCATGTATTTACCACCACCAAACCTATCTTTAAGTCCATGTGCATCTAGACAAACAAAAATTAACTTCTTCTTCATACCGGTATCAATCTAACATTATTCAGGTTCCATGTAGTTCCTAATGGAGTCATGATATGAATATCACCAATGCATGTTACATCAAGCATCTTCTTAGCAGCAAGTCTTACCTTCCCAAAGTCACCTTGTTTTAGTTTTTACCATCATTTCCCATTGTGTACCACGTGAAACTAAGCGCCAGAATCCATGATCCAAGAGTCCACACTATTATAATCTTTTCATCAAAGATAACATAATGCTCGTTCTAATTTTCTTCTCTTTAGAATCCCAAACTGCTTCTTTAGTTTTCTCGATCTTCTTTGGTTTCTTTTCCAATACCATATATAAGTCCTTTTGACAAAACAATGCTTCTATTTGCATTTTCACCAACCAAATAGTACCATTAAACTTTTCAACCATAGTCTTCCTATCTTCAACCATAATAACAATCATAGACAACTCGAAAAACTTAACACACCGAGTGATAACTGGTCAAAATTGGATAAACAAACCAAAATTGATACTTCTGTCAACAAATACCCAATTCATTAATCATAGTAAACCCAAATAATAAATTTGGACAAAATGAATTAACACGTTGAATCATGAACAAGAATGAATGAATCTGTATCTTCTTATATTGGGTGGGAGATAATGTTTCCCAATTATTCTGCCAATCCACTCTTAAGTTTTCAAGTTAGGTTACCAATAACAATGGCTTTGATAGACAATTGCTTAGTATTATCGATCTATACGAAAGTGACAATGATTATACGATGGTTGAACAAAAGAGCATTTAGGCGTTGACAATGATGTGTAATAGTCAAGTTCAAACAATACTTAAAACTTACCTTTGATAGCACTTGTTAGGTATGTATGTAGCCGAAACACACACAATCACACATACAATAAAGCAATAAGAAGAGCACGACAATTTTTAACATGGTTTAGATTTGATGTGAATCCTACATTCATGGACTACAACTAGAGTTTGTCTTTATTAACTTAGTGTAGTTCAAAGATTACAACATATGACATGGTATAGAGACAAAATTAGGATTTATAGCTTAAGGACCAAGAAAACTCCAATAGGCCAAACCCATATATTCTAATATCTACCCAAAAGCCCAAATGCCTTCACACCCCCACGCCAACTTCTCGAATACAAAGTGCATCCTGCATAACTAAATTCATATATGTTTAATTGATGTGCTTTAAATTATACATGGAAAAGATATCAAAAGCACATCAATTTTTCCTTAAAACTCTTGCTTAAAAAGATGAAATCAAACTTAAAAGTGTTAAATTCTGCTTTTAGGTTTTTAAAAGACCAGGATGGACAAAAGAAGCATAACTATTAAGAATTTAAAGAAAACAAATCTTCGTAATCCAAGCATAGGGTCGTGTCTCATTAAGCACGCCCCCATGTCCAGCCTGAAACACACCCTTGTGATAAAATATGCACACCCTTGTGTTCGGCAGTTTGATATGACAAAATTACTATCCCCCTAAATGTAAGCACATGGACACGCCCACGTTGAGCACGAAGTTGTGCCCGAACAACTCTACATGTACATGTTGACGAACTTTCGTAAGCATTATACTAGCATAGGGCCATGCTTAAACACTCTAAAATGCTTATAAACAGGAGCTTGTTTGTAACATTTTGAGTAGCTTTTGGGAGGGCCAAAAGTCTACTGAATCTCTTAGGAATCTAGACTTGAAGATAATTGGGAGGCTCGGGAGGCGCATTCGATACTTAGAAGAAGGTCAAGATCGTCTACATATCATTCATTGTGGATCACCCGTTTGATTGTTCCATTTCATCGATGATTGCATGTCTATCTTCTATTTTAATTATCGTTAGTTCAATCTCATTTGAGCTATACTTTTATTATCATCCTAATTGGATAATACTTATGTAGTTTGTGATGAACTAATGGTGTGTTTTATGTTATGTAAATGTTACGGTAATCTTAATTAAACTTTTGATGGGTAGCATTTATACTTGAATGGGAAGTTATAAACTCATAATTTGTAATTATGAATGTCATACAAGGTTAAATAACATATGAACTAGATTTTATTCGTGAAACCGGTCTTCAGAATAAATTCATAGTTAATGTAACTAGAAATGGTTATTAGAAATCATATCATCTTAACTTTCTAATCATTTGTGAGTACTTTTCTATTAGTTTATGAAATCTATAGTAAATTTTATGGTTTTCTAAAATCAATAGTATGTTAAAAAGACACCTGATTAGCTCTCTTTTTAACATCCAATTATGTTTTTAGATATCACATGTTAAAAGGATGTACAAGTATTACTTACATCACTAGGGGCTTGGTGGTTGTGTTGTAAGTGACTCGATGCGCCTTTCCTTGTTATTACGGAACCGATTTACGGTAACTCTACGTTGGCTCACGTTATAAATATTAACATACTATTTTAACTTATATATTTAATCACACCACACAATTTATCAAAGTTACATAAGTGTAAATGAGAACTAATTAAACCTAAATTTATGCATGACAGGTACACTTGCTTTCTATGTGTGTGTTTGGTATAAATAAGAACCAATTAAACCTAAATTTATGCGAAAGATCCTATCAAAATATATACACTTTCTACACACATTAATTACAAGAGCTTAAATGTTGTATTTGTGAGTTGACGGGAACACCTTATGTAACATCTCGTGTTTTTTGTTAATTAAAAGTTAATGTCATTTATTCTTGTAAGGACCAAAGTTGTCAATTATGAAACTTATAGGATTGCTTATGCTTATTTACTAGTTGCCTTTAATTCTTTTATTTGAAGGTTAATAGTGTAATTATGAAATTGAACATAATAGCAAATAATAATAATAATATTACTAATAACACATTAATGATACTAATACTAATAATAATAAAAATAATACTAATAATAATAATAATAATAATAAAAATAATAAAAATAATAAAAATAATAATAATAATAATAAAATTAATAGCAATATAATAACTAAGATATTAGCAATAACAAAAATAATAATATCAATAATTATAACAATTTATTAAGTTAGTAAACTTAGAAATGGTTGAAACTTAAAGTAATAAAGTTTAGGGTTATATTGTCAACTTAGAAACTTTAACTATAAAGTTTGTACATAAAATATCAAAATGCAAACCACAGGGACCAAAGGTGTAATTAACTAAAACCCAACATCCCACCCACTTTCTCTCTCCCCGACTTTCCGACCGCCGGCCGGTGAAGCTCCGGCGCGGCGCCGCGTAAAAACGAACCCCAACGCTCCTAACCGATTTGTGGAAACGATTCGACCATAATTATGAACTTTAATTGAGTTAAACAATGGTTATGAACCCCAAACAATTCGAGTAACCAAAACTTTTATAGAACCGTTCGAACATTAAAACTCAATAATAATCAAATTAATTGAAACCTAATCGATGGATTAATCATTACTAAACTAACATCCAACACAATTTCATCTGAAACACACTCAAATACCACATCCGAATCTCATCTTCATCGTCGACCTGCACCCAAGTTGTTCACCATCGTCTACCCGATTACAATCAAAATTAATAGAGGGCTTTCGATTACCAAGACCCTTGGAAGCTTCCTGTACAACGAATTCGATTGTTATCCTCATTTGCAACCTGAACCACTTTCGACAGGTTCGCGACTTGTTCTTTGTCTACCTCGTCATCAATTCGACTTCAACCGGGTAATTAAACACATAAATATACTCAAATTCACATGGGGAATCAAAGCCCCATGTTTATTCCAGTAATCATTAATGTTTCGATGTTCAATTTGATCCAATTTCATTCTAGGGTTCTTAGAATTGGGGATATCATATTAACTTGATTTTTATGAATTATGAACCGGGATCTACCACGGCTGTGGCCCTGGTATACTGGTTACTCACCCACATTCTAAGCTTGAGGTCCCGGGTTCGAACCCGAACAACCTCAAACCTTTTTAAGGCTTTTTGGCCTTTAAAAAAATATATAAAAATTTCTAAAAATTATAAAAATCGGTTTTATAAACTTTGTTTATACTAATAGTTACCTAATTATTTTCTGTAAAATTATTTCTCTAACACCTTAACATGTTTATATAAAATAATACTAACAAATGTTATAATTAGTTCAATTTTATAAAAGGAAACTTTAAATAGTTGAAATCAATAAATTATTATTGGTCATTACGTTATCCTATTATAGATTATTTATGTTAATTATAAGATTTTATTTACAATTTTATAATTAAATCATTATAATGATATAATTTCTGTTAATTTCACAAATCATTATAAAAGGATTAATTAAGTTTCCTTTCATTGTATTAAAATATATATTTATGATTTCCATAACTAACTTTATTTATTTATAGAAAAAAGTTCACGTTAAAACGTTAATCTTGTTATTAAACTTAAACTTGTAATATATAATATATATATATATATATATATATATATATATATATATATATATATATATATATATATATATATATATATATATATATATATATATATATATATTTAGGTGTCTTGTGAAGGATTGCATTGGAACATTTATTATACTTCTTAATAATCATCATTCTTATACTTATTTGCCATTTGAGTTTTTACATACCCCTTTTTGTTTATTTTTACACTTTGGGGTGAAACATGTTACCTTATAATTATTGCACTCGTAATCTCGTTTGAATCTTGTAAACACTTGAGCAATTCATCTTGTTAGTTGTGGTTTGTTGAATTTTAGTAATTATCATATGATGACTATTATATGTACAATCATTAACTATTGCTAGCCTGACGACATCATAGATCTATGGGCCTGACAAGCCTGCTTGGTTAATCCAAGTACACTTAGCTAATCGTTTAATCTTGTAATCTTGTAATATGTCAAGTTTGATTGTTACATTTGTCATACATCTCTAGTTACTTTGCTCACTAACCTATGACATGAATTGCCATCTTATATATATATATATATATATATATATATATATATATATATATATATATATAATATATATATGTATGTATGTATGTATGTATGAAAACTATGGAAAACTCACCAACGTTATGTTGACCCTTTTATTTTTAACATGTTTCAGGAAATGGTAACGCTTAGCTTGTTTTGGAAGATTGTTACAATCTAGGGTTGGACCTAGTTTAATAATCAAAAAACATTTATTATTCCTGTGGCATTTTCTTTACTATATTTTGTTATCTTTGGAAGAATTATGTTATTTCTTCATGTATGATATGAATCATGATGTTTAATAATAATGACACTTTTAATAGTCTTTGTGTGACATGAACAATCTTAACCCTCACATCTCGGTGTTCCGCTGTTAAGGTTGGGTTGTGACAGATTGGTATCAGAGCCCATAACTATAGAGATTTAGGTTATTAGAAATGGTGACCTAGACTATAGGTTTTGCATGAACCTTATAGAATAATATTTATATCCTTGTAAATATATATTGTTTGCATGCTACATAATGCTATGCTTTCTTATGTGCAACTTGATACCTTAGCATAGGATTGCCTTGTGAATGCTTAACTTTGTTGCTTGTCTCCCCTAGACTTATCCTTGATTCTTTGATTCTTCCCGACGAATGAAACTTCCTAAACTTATCCTCGACGACACGTGGGATCGTACACTTATATCGCGGGTTTATCTTTAGACTTTATGTCTAATCTATGAAAATCTCATCAAATTTTCGATTCCATGAACCTAAGGAATATTGTGTGACACATAGACACCTGTATTCTAGATTTCCTGGCAAAAAGTCTTCAGGCTAAGGTAAGCATTTCGCATAAATCCTACGTGACTAGTTATGCTAACCTGGGGATTTCTGAGATGAGTGATAAACTATGGCCATATACACAAGTTTCTAAGGCAAATCGGTCAATTTATGTTGACGTGTCGACGATTCCAAATGGTATTGCGTTACCAAAGGGAATCACTCCATGTGCCTTACAACTCTTGATTTATCCTTGTTTAAATTATTGTCCTTTTTATCCATATTCCCGTGGCTAAGTCACCATATCGACCGGCACCATCGGAAATGCAAAAGCTAGCCAGTCAGCTTCAAGAACTATCCGATAAGGGTTTTATTCATCCTAGCCTTTCACCTTGGAGTGCACATGTTCTATTTGTGAAAAAGAAAGATGGAACGTTTCGTATGTGCATCGACTCTCGTGAACTTAACAAGCTTACCATCAAGAACCGTTACCATCCTCCTTGTATCGATAATCTTTTTGACCAACTTTAAGGAGCTGCCATATTCTCAAAGATTGATTTACGTTCTGATTATCATCAATTACGAGTCCACGACGATGATATCCCAAAGACTATGTTCCAACTCGTTATGGGCATTATGAGTTCATGGTTACGCCTTTTGGTTTAACATATGCTCCTGCAGTCTTCATGGATCTCATGAATCGAGTATGAAAGCCTTATGTAGACAAAATTTGTGATCATCTTCATTGATGACATACTTATCTATTCCAAGTCCAACACCGATTATGAGCTACATTTGCGACTAGTTCTTGAGTTGTTGAAGAAAGAACAATTGTACGTGAATTTCTCGAAATGTGAATTTTGGCTTGAGGAAGTTCAATTTCTAGGCACGTGATGAACAGCCAAGAAATTCACGTTGACCCTGCAAAGGTGGAAGCTGTGAAGAATTGGTGTGTTCCTACAACCCCAACCGAAGTTTGTTATTTTCTTAGTCTTGCTAGGTATTACCGGCAATTCATTACCAACTTTTTGAGGATCGCGAAGCCACTTACTTCTTTTACACAAAAGAATAAGCCATTCGAGTTGGGGTCCAAGCAAGAAGAAGCTTTTGAAGCATTAAAGCACAAGTTGTGCAATGCTCCTATCATAACTCTACCCGATGGAAATGACGATTTCACCGTATATTGTGATGCATCTAAACAAGGCCTTGGTTGTGTTCTCATGCAATGAGGAAAGGTGATAGCCTATGCATTGAGACAATTGAAGGTCCACGAGGTGAATTACACAACACACGATCTTGAACTTGGTGCTGTGGTTTTTGCTTTAAAGATTTGGATACATTATCTTTATGGTACACAATGCATAGTTTACAGATCACAAAAGTCTTCAACATGTTTTTAATCAAAAAGATCTCAATATGAGACAACGTCATTAGGTGGAATTGATTAGTGATTACGACGGTGATATTCGTTACCATTCTGGCAAAGCACATGTTGTAGCCGATGCACTAAGTCGAAAAATTCATAACAAGATGATCTCATTCCAAGAAATTTGCAATCGACGTCAATGGTTTGACACTTTGGGAGAGTTTGATACCGAGATTTGACTTGATGTCAACGAGACTACTGTACTGCTATGAAACTTGAGGATCAAAAGTGACATCGAGACTAGTATTTTAGAGGCTCAACAAGTGGTTCAACAAGAAAGAAGAATGAGGGATGAATTAGAGCATAATCTTCTGTAGGATCAGTGTTTGTCACTTAAACACAATGTTTTTCTCTCAAACTTACCTAGAACACACTTAGATATATGAAGAATCAGTAAGAGTTGATCACAATATAGAAAGTAACTAATAACACATAAAGATAATTTTCAAGATACTTTTATATATTGATTCTCAACTCAAAATACAAGACTCTTACAAGCAGATGATGTCTATCTCTACTTACAATGAGTTATAAGGAGAACCTATATATAATGCTATCTACAGCCGGATCTACTTTGATACCAGCTGGGATCCTATAGCCAAAGTCTATACTACAAGACTAATGAAAGGATCAGGATCTAGTTTGATCAATTAGATTAAAATTTGCTGTGGAATAGAACAAGAATTAGATGAAATTTAAGCAAGAATAATATGAATATTCAATCAAACACTTGACGGTTATAGAGAGAGAGTTTTCTGCAAAGAGAATATTTTCATTCATGCACAAGCTTCGGCTTACAAAGAAATTAGGTCAACATTCCTTTTATAAAGGAATGTGACATCAGCTGACGTCACTTGATAGTGACAGCTAACTGATTTATACAAACAACTGAAAGTAGACTAAACTACTGAAGATGTCCACAACAACTGAGGACACCTTCACAAAAAGCTAAGTACAAGCTAACATTACAACTACTGAAGTTATAACATCTGAAGTGTAAAAACTTCAGATGTTTTACATAAAATAAAACTACTGATTACAAACTACTGAAAAGTAAACCATCACAACTACTGAAAAGAACTACTTCAGCTGTTGTGACAACTTCTGAGAACTTGGTCTTCAGACTTTGTCTTCAGCAGTTGTCTTCAGACTTTGTCTTTAGACTTTGTCTTCAGCTGTTGTCTTCAGACTTTATCTTTAGACTTTGTCTTCAGCTGTTGTCTTCAGACTTTGTCTTCAGATTTTGTCTTCAAACTTTGTCTTCAGATATTGTCTTCAGCTGTTGTAGACCACTTCAGTTGTTATGATGTCTGTGGGACTTAAAGGTTTTTCTGATCTGGCTCATTGGTTCTTTTGGTCCAACAAACTCCCCCTGAACCACTGCAGCCAAAACCTTTAAGATTATTGAAGTCCTACTTATTGGCAGAAACATTTTCTGGATCAGCTCAGAAATCACCAAATTAAGCTCAGGCTAGGGAAGAGGTTTCAGATTGTTTGATTGGCAAAGGATGAATGAGAACTCTGTCTTGGGGAATTGGACACAGAGCTGTTACCCCATCCATGAGACCTACTTCCCAATGATGAGTCTGTAAGACTCTCTAACATAGGCCTCAAGGAATACAATTTGTTCTTCCATTGTGAGTTCTTCAGCTTCATTTTCAAAGAAGAACTCAGGTCCATAGTACTCTGATAAGTATTTAACATTCTTTCCATTCTTTAGCTCCATAGTAGTTATTTCTCTGTAGGCAAACTCATCAGGATGAGTACCTTCAAGTAACAACTGGAGCTCATTTCTTCTTATTACTTCAAGCTTCTTGTAGATCAACCCCTTCTTCACCATTTTGTTTTCTAGTAAAGTTTATGGAGTCATCTTAGACTTGTAAGCTCTCTTGAAGTCTTCAAGGATTTCCCAGGGTGACACTACAATGGCCAGCATTATCACAGCATCTACAGTCTTCTTTACTTGGCATTGTATTGACTTGGAATATTCTTTTTATGAATTCTGTCACTTACTCTGGGGTCAGGCCAAATTCTCACTCTCTCTTTCTGATATTGAAATGTGAATCTGAGAGCATACAACCTCTGAGCATGTTTCTTCATAGCTTGTATGGATGAAGACTTAGGAAACTCTTTATCAACCATCCTTAATAGCTGCTCATCATGTTGTTTGTGCTGTTCTTCTTCTTCAACTTTGACTTTTACCATTTGCCTTTGGATGTCAGGTGTGATTGTTGTTGGTTGACTCCTGGGCTCAGGCATCTTTATTTTAAGAACAACAGAGATTGGCAGACTATCATCCTCATCATCATCTTCTTCTTCTTCCATCCTCAACACCCTTCTCTTCTTCTTGGGTGCATCATTGGTAATGGTTTGAGTAGGTTTCTTGGGTAAAGGAGTTGGTTTTGAGGGTTTTGAAGTTGGTTGTTTTGGTGTGGGAGATTGTACAGGCTGCTCTAGCATCTTGGTTGTGAGTGAGGCTTTGGATAACTTTGCCATATTAGACCTTTTCCCAGCACCAGCTTCATCAAGAGCTTCTATGATCAATCCTTTGTTGAATACTTCAAAAGAACATATTCTGGTCGTTATCTCCAAAATACTGTCTCTGGACCATGACTTCACTTCAATGATTGATCTTCCTAAATGCTTTGATATGAATCTTATCATAGCTTCTAGCCTTTCGCTTTCTTTCTCACTACAACTTGCCCATCTATGCTCAATCTCTTGAATCTCTAGCCTTCTAATTTCAGAGTCAAGTTTGGCTGTGTCAAAACCTTGTCTGAAGAGTTGATTAATGATCTTATCCATAGATCTGCTATGTTGCTCATCAGCTTCTTTGATAAGTTCTTCTAACTTTTTCTCATCTTCAGTCTGTTCAGCACTCTTCTTTCTCTTGTAAGTGATCATCTCTTTTTCTTTCTTCTCTTTTTTTCTTCCTCTTCAACTCTCTTTCTTTTGTTTGCTTTCACTGACTTAGACTCCCCCTTTTTGGTTGTATTGGGTTCAGGGGTTTGAATGTCAGAAAGTC
The DNA here is from genome assembly GCA_025506515.1 of Flaveria trinervia. Classification (NCBI taxonomy): domain Eukaryota; kingdom Viridiplantae; phylum Streptophyta; class Magnoliopsida; order Asterales; family Asteraceae; genus Flaveria; species Flaveria trinervia. The sequence continues at coordinate 8,403,420 of CM046458.1, read as the reverse complement.
TCTTAGAAACAACATCATCAACTAAGGTTTGAGAATTTGAGGAAAGCCTCTCATCAATTGCTTGATGCATAATGTTAGTGATGATGGAAGTGATGAGAGGTAAGGAGGATTGAAAGGCAACAACCATTTGCTCAGAGGGTTCTGTCCCTGAGAAATGGTGCCTGAATCAGAGGCTGGTGGCACAGTTGTTGGGAGTGGCTCAGTGTTTGGGAGAGCTTCAGAAGAAGCTGCCATCTGTGGGTGAATTTGGGCAGATGGACTTGATTCTTGTGACAATTTGGCAAGCAGTTCTTGTAGTCTGCATACCTCAGCCTCAAGAATGGTGTTGTGGGCTAGAACATCAAAGAAAAAGCCCAGGTCATCATCAGTCTTTGCTGAATCATCTGACCTCCTGATTAAATCAGGATGAACATGTGCTGAGTGTAGATCAGTATTCACATGTGCCCCTATTTCTTGGAACTGGGGACTTCCTGCCTCAGGATTATGTCCTTCATTGGCAGTTGCCTCTGGTGAGGTCTTAGAGATGATACCACCTTCATCCTGTTCATGTGCTGAAACAGGAGAAGAGGCAGCCTCACCAGATGTTCGAATCTCCTCCTCTACACAGGGAGATTGAACTCTGTAATCCTTGTGCTGTGGGTTATCAGCCACATTATAATCCTCTCCCTCAACTGTTGAGGTTTTCCCAGTGGTAATAGGTTTCTGGGAGGGTTAGAGGAATGTAGTTGAGTCAGCACTTGTGCAATAACCACAGTTGGGCTTGTAGGGGTGGCTTCAGTGGGAGATAAGGGTGAAGAAGATTGCACCTGGGGTGAATGGTGCTCTTCAATGGCAATCTTCTCAAGTGAGAGAGATTCCAGTAATGTGGTTTCCCCATTTTTGGTTGCATCAGGATCCTGTTGAGAGGATACCTGAGCGGTTTTAGCTGGTAGAGTCTGGAAACTACAGAGGGATTACTACCAGTAGTTTCATCCTGCCTTTGTGTTGCAGGGGCATCATCAGGGGACTCAACTCCCTGAGTAGCCTTTTGGTTTGTTTGGATTGTGGTTTGGAAGGGACTTTGGATCTGGAGGATGAGGCTGTGGGTTCCCTCTGCTTGGGTTTTAGCAGTTGGCAGCCTCTTTGAGTTGTGGGTCAGAGTTGTGCCTGGAGTACCTCAGGCAAATACCACAGCAGGGACTCCAAGGCCAATAGGGCCATCAGATTTTAATTGATTGATGATTATGGCCATAAGAAACCTTGGATATAATATCCATCTGTTAGCCACAGGTTTCATTGCCAGATCTTTTAATTCCAAAAATATAATTTCAGAAAAATTTAAGCTTTGGCGTTCAAGGATAGAATACAATACCTGCTGCCACCTGGATGACATTTGATCCCATGAAAGGAATTTGGGGGCAAGGCAGACATTGATCATATGAAAGATTAGGCGTTCAGCATCATGGAAGTGCTTCTTCAGAATGGTGGTAGCACTTAGGTCGCCTCATACCCATGGTTGATGAATGATAGATCAGTGGTGCTCTCGGGTATTCGGTGACAAAGGTGGCATCATTCAGATCTAGGGTTTGGCGAATGATAGCAGGAGTGATGACCACCTTCTTCTGGTTTACAAACGACTGGAGAGTGATCGCGACATCATTCTCACCAGTATGGACAGTGACATTTGTCCAGAATTGGCGAAGGGTATCGGGATAGATGGTTGGATTCAAAAGAAAAGCAGTTTGATACGGGGAATCAACCATCAGATCAATGGCAGCATCAAACTTAGTCCAAAAGGCCGATTTTGTGAGGTAGGCAACACAGTTGTGTCGTGGTTTGATTTGCATGGTCGCCATTAATGGAAGATGAAAGTTCTGAAAAGTTTGAAGTTAGGGTTAGGTATTTATAGGTTATGAAACGGTTGAAAGAAAACAACTGAAAGTTTTGGTGTTAGTCATCAGTTGTTAGAAAATGACTAAAGACATGGTTTTAACTTTCAGATGTTGTAAACAACTGAAGACTTGGTGTTAGTCATTAGTAGTTTGAAACTACTGAAGACTTGGTTTTGGCTTCAGTTGTTTTGAAATGAAACAACAGTTGTTTGAAACAATTGAAGAGTAAAATTTCTCATCAATTGATGTCATCAATTCACAGATCTCAGTTGTTTCATTGACCTTAATACTTACTCAGCAGACTATCTAATTTTCAGATGTTTCATTGGTCATCAGTACTTATTTGTTAGAACAGACATCAGTAGTTGTAACCGCATCAGTAGTTGTAACTACATCAGTACTTGTCAACAAATAAAGTACTTCAATACTTTTAAGTAATTTAGTCTTCAGTAGTTATGAAAACTGCTGAAGATAAAATAACTTATCAGTACTTATTTTTGACAGCTGTATACTAATGCTCATCAGTACTTGTGAACTGAGATCATCAGTAGTTGTCAAATCATTCTAGCTGCAGCATACCAAGCCTTAGCACTAGATTTTGGAAAGTTGCACTGTCCAAAGGCTTAGTAATATATCTGCAAGCTCATCAACACTAGGAACAAACTTTGGATCAATCAGATCTTTTTCATAACAATCCCTGATAAAATGATGTCTGATCTCAATATGTTTGGTCCTAGAATGCTGGACTGGATTCTTAACAATACAAAGAGCCGAAGCACTGTCCATCAGTAAAGGAGTCTTAGTCTATGTAATATCATAATCCAGTAATTGATTCCGAAGCTAGAGTACTTGAGATGTACAACTTGCAGCAGCAATGTACTCTGCTTCAGCAGTGGATGTAGCAACTGAAGTTTGTTTCTTACTCTGCCAAGAAACTAAACAATTGCCAAGAATTGGCATCCACCAGAGGTTGATTTTCTGGTTAATTTACACCCTTCATAGTCACTATCAGAGAAAGCAACTAATTTGCACGAGTGCCCAGTGGAATACCAAAGTCCTAGAGAGTGAGTTCCTTGCAAGTATCTAAAGATCCTTTTGACTGCAATCATATGGATACTTTAGGTGCAGCCTGAAATCTAGCACAGACACAAGTTGCAAACATAATGTCTGGTCTAGAAGATGTAAGGTACATCAAGGAACCAATCATACATCTGTAAAGATTTTCATCAATTGCTTTACCTTTCTGATCAGCATCCAGTTGTGTGGTGCTGCATATGGGAGTAGAACAGAGGCTTACAGTTTTGTAAATCAAAGTTTTTCAACAAATCCTTTGTATATTTTGACTGATGAATGAAAGTTCCATCAGCCATTTGATTTATTTGCAAACCCAGAAAGAACTGTAATTCTCCGATGGCACTCATTTCAAACTTTTGTTGCATCAACTTAGTAAAGGCATCACACAACTGTGGATCAGAGGATGCAAAAATAATATCATCTACATAAATTTGAACAAGGAGCTTATGCATGCCTACTTTCTTAATGAACAAAGTTTTATCTATGGAGCCTCTAGTGAAATTATTTTGAAGAAGAAAGTTAGACAGTGTTTCATACCAGGCTCTAGGAGCTTGTTTTAATCCTAAAGAGCCTTATCAAGCTTATAAACCCAATCTGGATGTTTATGATTTTCAAAACCTGGTGGTTGACACACATAAACTTCTTCTTTTATTTTACCATATAAGAATTCACTTTTGACATCCATTTGAAAAACTTTAAGATTATGGAAAGCAGCCTAAGCTAAGAACAATCTGATTGCCTCCAGTCTGGCTACAGGGGCAAAGGTTTCATCATAATCAATACCTTCTTCTTGTGAGAACCCCTGTACAACCAGTCTGGCATTGTTCTTGACAATTTGACCTTTTTCATCAATTTTATTCCTAAACACCCATTTAGTGCCTATTGCACACTTACCTTGGGGGTAGAGAAACCAGTTCCCACACTTGCTGCTTTTGAAACTGAAGAAGCTCAAGTTGCATGGCTTCAGCCAATCCATTGTCTCTTAATGCAATATGATAGTTCTTTGGCTCTTGCTGACTGATAAAGAGAGCATAAAAGCAGAAATTGGACAATTAACTTCTAGTTGAAACACCAGTATTGATGTCAACAATGATCTGAGACATGGGGTGATTCTTCAAGTCTTGATACTCAATAAGATCTGTGCAAGTGTTTGTAGGTGATTCATCAGCAACAGATGGTGATCCAGACTCTTGAAACGTAAAATGAGATGGCAATTCAAATGAAGTAGAGGAATCAAAGATCTGATCAGCATTTGTTGTGGATGGAACTATTGAAGCTACAAGAACATCAAGGTTAGTAGACTCAGGCAGGTGATCACTAAACCTTGCATTTGTATCACCAGATGAATGACTAGTTGCAGGAGATGATAGATTCACAGAATCTGCAACAGCTGGAGGCTGATAAGGAACATATTGCAGTATGTCCAAATCAAATAGCTCCACAGGGTTTTATGGAATTTTCTCCTTTGGTGATTCATTAAACTTTACAAGCAAGGTTTCTTCAACTATCTTTGTTTTACAATTAAAAACTCTGTATGCCTTGCAAGTAGATGAATACCCAACAAAGTACCATGCATCCACCTTTGATTCAAACTTCTGAAGTGGATCCTTGTGTTAAGAATATAACAGGGACACCCAAATGCTCTAAAGAAGGAAATCAGAGGAGCCAAATATGTAACACTTCATAAGGAGTCTTCATCAACCTCTGATTTACTAACACTCTATTTTACACATAGCAAGCTGTGTTGACAGCTTCAGCCCAAAAGGTTAGTGGCAAACCAGAATCAGTTAACATTGACCTTGCGGCTTCAATAAGGGTCCTTTTCTTTCTCTCCACCACTCCATTTTATTCAGGAGTTCTTGGAATGCTATACTGCCTCTTGATTCCCTTAGAGAAATAGAATTCATCAAGTGTGCGGTTTCTAAATTTTGTGCCATTATCACTCCTCACACACTTGACAGAAAGGGAGTAATGCCTTTCCACATGCAACACAAAGTAGATGATGATTTGACTAGCCTAATCTTTTGAATGTAAGAAGAAGGTCCATACAAATCTGGAATAATTATCCACAATTACCAGACAATATTTTTTCTTTGCCATGCTCATCACTCTTACTGAACTAAAAAGATCCATATGCAGTAATTGCAAGCAGGCAGTGGACTTTGGTTCTTCTATTGGAGGAAATGATACTTTGTGTTGCTTTCCTTTTAAACAAGCAGAGCAGTTGTCATCACATTTGAACTCCTTTAGTGGCAGACCTCTAACTAAACCATGATGGATAAGCTGGTTCATGTTTTTAAGATTCACATGACCAAGCCTTCTGTGCCATAGTTCAGATTCCTGAGGAGAGGCCTTGGAGAACAGACATGGATGGCCTTTTAGATCAATTTTCTTTGATAAGTTTAAGGCATATACTCTTCCAATCCTGTTGGCCTTTAGGAGAGTATGTTCATCCAATATCTTGTCAATCATTCTCAAAACATTGGAAGACAGAATCCGACAGTTTTGACTGGTGAAAAGTGCAACATGCCCTTTATCACACATTTGAATGACACTCAACAAGTTGTACTTGAGATTCTCCACATGGTTAAAATCATCAATTCTTATCTCACCATTTGACACAAAGCCTTTTCTGATGATGTAACCCTTAGCATCATTACCAAAAGATACAAATCCCTTCTTTCCTTAAGAGTAGTCATGAAAAAGAGAACTGCTCCCTGTCATATGCATAGATCCTCCACTGTCCACATACCAGATGCTTCTATGGCATGCTGAAAAACCCTGCATTTGTCACAAGAAACTAGTTAGCTTTTGAGACCCAAACCATTTTAGTTTTGGGTCTGTTCTCATCAACAGATTTTATACTAACTGATTTGTCATGATTAACAGCCTTTGAAGGTGGAGATGGTGCTGAAAAGGATTCCTTTGATTTTGGATTAGTTTTCATTTTCAGTGGTTTAATCACAGGTACATCTATTTGGTTAACTCTCCCCAACATATGTTGAACCATCATAACAAGTTGTGTCTGATTGGTTGTTAAAGCCTTCAGTTCAGCAGACACATCAGTACTTGTTTTTGAATGGTTCCAGTGACTCACCATGTCCTCCTTTTTGAAAGAGATAGATTTAGTCTGGTGTTTTGATATTCCATGAGGAATACTTTCAGCTATTTTATGATAAACCCCTTTCTTCTTTTTAGATTTTTATAAAAACTTTGGGTTATCAGTTTGAGATGTTTGTGGTACAAACTTGGTTTCAAATTCATCTTTCATTTTATTAATTTTCTTTTTAATGATTTTATCTTTGTTGAATTTGGAACCCTTTTTGTACCAACATTCATCAGTGAGATGATTGAATAGATCACATATTTCACATGGCTTTTTCTTCATCTTCTGTTGTTCAACTGCTGAAGAGAATGAAACTACTGAAGGTGTGTTCTTCAGTACTTTCTTCCTCTCAGTACTTATGTTAAGTACTAAAGGATTTGTAACAACTGAAGATTTGTTCTTCAGAAGTTTTCTATCAGTACTTTGGATTTCCTGATAGACTCTTCAGCTGTTGTCAAATCATGTTTGTTTTCATTTGGTTTGAAATGCTCTTCAGGTGTTGTTACTTGTCCTTTAGTACTTTGAATACTTTGTGAGACAACACCTGAAGTGCTCAGTTTTTCTTTGATCATGTGTTTATCAGCAGTGAGACCATCAGCAGATTGATTAGCTGAGGTACTAATACTGACTTCATCCTCTGATTTTGGATTATCACTTGAGGATGAGACACATGATGATGTGGTTTGGGAATTGCTTTCACCTTCAGATTTTACTTCTATCTTGGGAGTAAAATCTGTAGAAGGTACAATGGATTATACCCAATCCCAAACTTCATATTTGAAGCTGTTTGCTTGCTGAGAAGCATTTCAAACCCCTTGAGTAGATTCTTATGATTCTCTAAAATGACCTCTACCTTTGCCTTTTCATCAGTGATTTGGCATTTTAATTTGTAAATCTCATTATCTTTCTCATTTAAGACAGACTCAAACTCAGCTTTTCTTTTGGAAATCACTTTCTCTAGGTCAAGTTTTGATTAATTAAAGCTACATTTGCTTCTCTAATTGAGGCAAAAGCAGCTATGCATGACTCAGAACACAACTTGGCCTTAGCCTCAGAAGATACCTGTGGTACCTGTGATGATGAAGCATTTGAGCATGAACCATCAGTAGACTCCAGGGCCATAAGAGCAAGATTTCCAAAAGGATTTTCACCACCATGTTGACCAGTACCAGAAAACAATTGTTCAGGATAACCAGAAAGATCATCTGGTAAGCTACTCCAGTCAACAACTCCATGTGTGAAAAAGCTTTGATGTGATTGAGATTGAGATTGTTGATTTGATTGAGATGGTTGAGGCTCAGGTAAGGCTTGTGGTTGTTGAGCTATGGGTACTTGAACCTCACTGGACTGAGGCATGTAAAAACAGGGATAAGGATATGGCATTGGACCTTAAGGGACAAAATATGCAGGAGATGATTGAATTTGTGAATGATGACTAGAACTGGTAGAATGTTGCCCTTTGTTTTGTGAGCTATTGCATGGAAAGGTCACAAAGGGTGCAGAAGAGTTAGATCTAGATGATCTACACTCTCTTGAAAAATGTCCAAGTCTATGGCACTTGTGACACCTCAACTTGCTCTTGTCAAAACCAACTTTGGTTTTTCCAGAGAGACCAGGAAATTTTCTACCTGTTCTTTTGTAAAATTTTTGAGATCTGATATTGATTAATGCCATTTGGCTCAAAATATCCATCTCTTCCAGATCATCATCAACAATTCCTTTCAAATCATCCATCAAAAAGCACAAATTATCACTACTACACCCTGAATTACTATCAGCACCACAAAAGCAGGATCTCCACTGTTTGAAGAGAAATCTATATGCTCATCATAAGCACTTTCTAATGCAGCATATTCTGACTCATGACCGACCAGAGCAGTATTCCCTGGTACAAAATCATCAGTGAACTTCCTAGATGAAGCCAGTTTCCTTTTCTAGTTCTATCTCTCTTTCAAATGTTAACAGTTTCCCATGAAGTTGGGTGAGAGATAGATTGTCCAGATTTGCACTGGAGCGTAGGACAATCGTATATGTGTCCCATCTCTCAGGCAGGGATCTGAGGAATCTGAGGAATCTGTTGTTCATCTGACTGTTTGTATATTCATGTTTAACCATTTTTAGCTCAGATATCAAACAGGAAAATCGCTTAAACTGTTGAGTTAGTGACTCACCCTTTCTATGAGAGAATGTCTCATATTGCTGGGCAAGGATCTCTCTATTTTTTGCCAAGACCTCATCAGTTCCTCCAAATTGTTCTTTCAGAGCAACCCAGAGGTCATGAGCGGTTTCATGATGCATAAGTCCAGAATAGATTTCATTAGGAAGTGCCATGGCCAGAATTCCATGGGCTTTAGCATCAATTTCAAACAGTTTCAGATCTTCATCTGAGTATTGCTCTTTCTTCTTCGGAACCATCTCATTGGTTTCCGGATTACTCACCATAGGCTTATATGGTCCATGAACCACAGATTTCCAACAACCTGAACTGTTGACAGACAGGTGATGGAGCATTCGGCGTTGCCATATGTTATACTCACTCCTAACAAGCATCAGAGGCTTTGTTGAGGAGCCAGTATTGTGAGGATCATTGATTGGTGTAGCCATTTTCACCGATTCAAACAAGTTCAATGAAATTTTAACAGATCTAGCTCAAAAACTCAACAACTTAGTTTGAAACAAGACGAATCTCAAATTAATTCCCCGAAAGCAACAGAAAATCAAACTCTATAACCAATTCTTGCAAATTTGCTAATTCGATCAAACTTAGATATCAAAAGAGCAGTTTCAATGATCAATTGTTAAATCGATCAATGATTAATCTTGCTCTGATACCATTTGAAAGGAACGGGATCTAGTTTGATCAATTAGATTAAGATTTGCAGCGGAATAGAACAAGAATTAGATGAAATTTAAGCAAGAATAATATGAATATTCAATCAAACAGTGACGGTTATATAGAGAGAGTTTTCTAGCAAAGAGAATATTTTCATTCATGCACAAGCTTCGGCTTACAAAGAAATTAGGTCAACATTCCTTTTATAAAGGAATGTGACCTCAGCTGATGTCACTTGATAGTGACAGCTAACTGATTATACAAACAACTGAAAGTAGACTAAACTACTAAAGATGTCCACAACAACTGAGGACACCTTCATAAAAAGCTAAGTACAAGCTAACATTACAACTACTAAAGTTATAACATCTAAAGTGTAAGAACTTCAGATGTTTTACATAAAATAAAACTACTGATTACAAACTACTGAAAAGTAAACCATCACAACTACTGAAAAGAACTACTTCAGCTGTTGTGACAACTTCTGAGAACTTGGTCTTCAGACTTTGTCTTCAACAGTTGTCTTCAGACTTTGTCTTCAGACTTTGTCTTCAGACTTTGTCTTTAGACTTTGTCTTCAGCTGTTGTCTTCAGACTTTGTCTTTAGACTTTGTCTTCAGCTATTGTCTTCAGACTTTGTCTTCAGCTGTTGTCTTCAGCTGTTGTAGACCACTTCATTTGTTATGATGTCTGTGGGACTTAAAGGTTTTTCTGATCTGGCTCATTGGTTCTTTTGGTCCAACAACTAAAGATTAAGATATCTTGGATAAAGTCTTATCTGAGATTTGGTAGTTAGGACATGTCCCTGACTTACCTTTTGTCACCAACTAAAGTTGGTAACATGTACTATCATGAAAAGGTGAACAGTGGAATAAAGTATGGTTAACAACATGGCTCTTTAGGAAGAAGCCATGTTGTATCAGAAGTCTATAGCGGAGTGTCAGCGACCATACTTGTGTCCATTGGTTCATAGCAGTGTCTTCCGAAGGTTAAATGGCTTCGGAAGAGTAAGTATTTCTGAAGCCACTTATACTTCGGAAGAGGCTGCTTCTTCCAAGGCTTAGAGACTTCTTCTTTTCATCATACTTCGGAAGTGGTCTTTACTTTATTCTTCTAGGTCTTGAACTTCGGAAGTATGTACTTGTCTTCGGAAGTAGAATTCTGTCTTCGGAAGTTGATCTTTCATTTTGTCTTCGGATGAACTCTACAATCTTCAGAAGTTCCACGCTAAGCTTCGGAAGCCTTTTGCATGCAGCACCAAAATAACTTTAAGTGACAAAGTTTTGGTTGCATTAGCCTTCTTCTTGATCCAACAAACTCCCCCTAGGCTGATGCTACCAAAACTTCACTTGTCTCGACTTCTCAAAACTTTTAGCACCAAGGAGAGTAAATATTTGTCTATCTCTTTGTTCTTCTTTGAAGTGGTGCTGAGAAGTTTGTACAAATCCTTGGTAGACAGGAAATCCAGTCTGTCACCTTGGATAACATGTACCCTTTGTTGTTGCCCTTTGAAAAGAGCTAGTTGATGGGAACTATAATCATATTCCCATCGAACTATTAGGTTCCAATTCAGGACCTTCCACCATCTGTAGAAAGGTAGTACCTTTGGTGGAAGATCATTCCTTGTCTTCCTTTCTTCTCAACTTCAACTCTTCTTCAATCTTTGCCTTTGCAGTTAACTCAGTTAGATGAAGACTACTGAGATGATTTCTGATGAGTGCAGCAGTTTCAGAGTTGGAAGGGTTGGAGAATGGCTTCTCTGCTAGCTCAGCAATGTCGAACCTGCTGGAGTGTAGCAGAGAGGTTTCATTGAGTCTATTGACTTCACCATTCTCCCTTTCCACAACAAAGTTGTGAGAAGGTTCATCAAACCTCCACTGGATTATCTTCCTTCTAGGCGCAAGAGACTGACTAGAAATCTTGTCCTCTTTCTTTGTATCCAGTAGAGTCACCAGTTTCCTTCTGAGCTTCTTCTCTTCATCATTCAAAGAATCTGAGTTGAGTCCCAGAAGTCTCACGGCCTAGTCCAAAGTTCCTCTAGGCAAATCAAGGAATTTATCTCTTATGAGGGAACTTGAAGAACCATCAACATAGGTGATGTTCACAAAGTCTTCTACACAAGAGACTTTGCTTAGAGTAGTGCAGTTGATGAGCTTCATCCTGATTGCCTTAAACTCCTCAAGGAGAGATGTTGAGAAGGCTGAAGGGATGGTCTGGATGGTAATTGGGTAGGTTTAGGTTTAGAGGTTCTGGCTAGTATTTTGGGTTGGATGATGGGATTTTTGGGTGGTTGAGGTAAGGGAGTGGGTGAGGGTAGTGATGTGGGTTCAAGGGTGAAAGGTTCAGGTTTAATTGTGAATGGTAAGGGTGAAGGTTCAAGTTGTGGTTGGGTGGTAGTAGTGAAGGTCATCCCTTTTACCCTTCTATACATCTCTTTCCTTTTCCCCATCCGGATATCAGCCTTAATTTCACTAACAATCCGTTGGAGTGTCCTTTCAGACATGGGACCCACCTGCCTCCCAGAGAATCCATGAGCCCGAAGATAGTCCTTCATCCAGGCTTTCTCAATGAGCTTCTTGGAGGTAGTGACCCTAGCCTCTTCTTCCTTCTTCTTCTTCTCTCTGGCCTTTTCTTTTGCAGCCTTTTTTCCTTTCTTTCTCCATTTGATCCTGCTCTTTGTTGTAGAGCCAGAGGATCGTATCATCATTGTGTGGAGGAAGTTCTTGAAGTTCAAAGCCTCTGGAGAGTAGGAAGTTCACTCTGTCTCTCCTTAGTTGCAATTTAGCCTCCTTCTGTTCTTCTTCTTCTTTCTCCAAGGCCAACCTGGCTTCTTCCTCAAGTTTCAGCCTAGTTGCCTTCTCCAGGTCCACCAACTCCTCTAATGGTAGCAGGAGTGTTTCTTCATTGGCAGCTCCCATTTCAATGAGCTGGTCAATGATCTGATCTCTTCTTTTATTGATGACAACTTCTGATTAGAAGCAGCTGCTTTTGTACTGGCAGCTAGCAACTTCTCAGTCTGAAGTCTTCCTTTATTCTTGAGTTTCTTAATCTTCTTCTCTTCCTGAAGCTCTTCCGTAGTCATCTTCCTTTTTCCTTTGTCTTTTGAAGATCCTGACTGTGGTGGTTCTTGGAGAGAGGTTTCTGATTGTGAGAGAGGTAGAGATGGTGTTTGGGATGGAGGTGGAATTGGAAAGTCCTCACTGCTCACCTCAGATGCCATTTCCAGGATTGCATCTGTGATGATCAGTGCCTCGGACATTTTGAACAGTCCTTCCGCAGCTTCCATTTCAGCTTCGGAAGATTCAGCTTGTTCTTCCGAGGCTTTAACTTTAGCTTCAGAAGTTTGAGGAGATGCAGATTCTGTCCCAACTGTTTCAGTTTCTGGGCCATCAGTCCTCATTTCCCCTTCGAATTGAATCTTAGGTTCCATGTGGAACTTAGGTTGACCAACTTCTTCCACAGTGGTAGAAGGTGCAGTCAGCTTCTGAAGCTCTTCTGCTCCAAAGTAGATCATTGCAGCATCATGGATTGGCTGCTCAAAGGAGGATCTCAACAGAAACTTGGTGAAGAGTCTGTAGAGATCACTGAGCATCCTTGGGTCAATCTGAAGAATGACTTGAGGTGGCTCCGTCGCTGAGATGATGGGAGAGGAAGATGTTGAAGTTGAAGGTCGGCTCTGTGGTTCCTCATGTATTTGTCTTTGAACATTCTCCCCTTTTTTGGTAGCATCATCTTGAGAGCTAGATGTGCTAGAGGAAGAAGTCAGTGAGACCTGAATAGGTACATGCCTAACAAACCTCACTGTCTGTTTCTCAGCTAGTTAAGCCTTGAGATTGTCAATCTCAAGTTGTTGAGTGGCAGACCTTGCTTCTAAAGTCCTAACCAAGGATTCAAGGTTTGAGACTTTAGATAGAAGGTCTTTAGCAAGGAGTTGCATGCTTCCCTCATCTTCTTTTAAAGAATCACAGGGAGATGAGGTAACATACCTAGTATGTTCAGCCTCACCACCAGATGTGGTTTCTTGGCACCCTGGTTTCCCATGCTCAATGATGTCTCTTTAAGAATCATCAAAGGGCTTGGTTGCCATAGATTAAGTCTAAGAGATGTTACCACTATCCACAAGGTCCATTGAGGCACCTTCTATAGTGGCAGCTGAATCTACATGAGTCCCCTCCACATCAGTGGGACTCACCTTAGTTATTGGTTGCTGATGGGGGCTAGAGATAAGGGATTTCTCCGGGCTCTGTTGATCTTGAAGTGGGTATTGTAGATCAACTTCATTGCCATGGAGAGATATTATCTCTTCATCAGTTTTGAATAGAAGGTCAGTGAAAGATAGGGAGGTTAAGCCTACTGACCCGGGACTTTGGTCAATGTCTACAGGCATTGAGCCTCTGGTGGGGCTGTCCCTTGTTGGCTGCTCAGAAGAGTGTAGATACTCATTCTGAGGGTAGTTGGTTTGGGTATCGGGCTCCTGGGTTTGAGACTAAGGAGACTCAAAGCCCAAATTGAGGTCAAAAGAGAAGGATGGAGAGATCTCTGACTGAGTGGGAGCCCATCTTTCCACTTTAGAGTTTGGTATTGTAGTCATAAGAAATGTCATAGCATTGCTATCGATGTCCATCTTCTTCCTGTCTTCATCAGAATAGTCCTCGACAGCCTTCTCTATCATGACACCGTTTCCACCAGGTGATGCCACCTTTGGTTTGTACGGTCCATTGACAATGGAGTTCCATAGTCTGTTGTCTTGGTATCTAATAAAGCCTTCTATTCTTCTACTCCAAGACCTGAAGTTTTCAGGGGTAATGTTGGGAGCTTTTGTCATTGTTTCCATCTCTACCTCGGATTTGTTAAGGGCCATTTGAGTGAGTGAGTGGTAGGGAGGAGTAAAAAACAGGTTGATTTGGATGGTAAGATCACGCAATCAAGAGCCTGAGGAGCTCTGATACCAATTGCAGGATCGGTGTTTGTCACTTAAACACAATGTTTTTCTCTCAAACTCACCTAGAACACACTCGGATATATGAAGAATCAGTAAGAGTTGATCACAATAAAAAAGTAACTAAGAACACAGAAAGATAATTTTCAAGATACTTTTATATATTGATTCTCAACTCAAAATACAAGACTCTTACAAGCAGATGATGTCTATCTCTACTTACAATGAGTTACAAGGAGAACTTATATATAATACTATCTACAGCCAGATATACTTTGATACCAGCTGGGATCCTATAGCTAAAGTCTATACTACAAGACTAAAGATTAAGGTATCTCGGATAAAGTCTTATTTGAGATTTGGTAGTCAGGACATGTCCCTGACTTACCTTATGTCACCAACTAAAGTTGGTAACATGTACTATCATGAAAAGGTGAACAATGGAATAAAGTATGGTCAACAACATGGCTCTTTAGGAAGAAGCCATGCTGTATCAGAAGTCTGCAGCGGAGTGTCAGAGACCATACTTGTGTCCACTGGTTCATAGCAGTGTCTTCCAAAGGTTAAATGGCTTCGGAAGAGTAAGTATTTCCGAAGCCACTTATACTTCGGAAGAGGCTGCTTCTTCCAAGGCTTGGAGACTTCTTCTTTTCGTCATACTTCGGAAGTGGTCTTTACTTTATTCTTCTAGGTCTTGAACTTTGGAAGTATGTACTTGTCTTCGGAAGTAGAATTCTATCTTCGGAAGTTGATCTTTCATTTTGTCTTCGGAAGAACTCTACAATCTTCAGAAGTTCCATGCTAAGCTTCGGAAGCCTTTTGCATGCAGCACCAAAATAACTTTAAGTGACAAAGTTTTGGTTGCATTAGCCTTCTTCTTGATCCAACATCTTCTAGCTCAATTGGAAACGAAACATAATGGGTTGATGTATTTCGCGAATCGAATTTGGGTTCCAAATCATGACAATCATTAACTACTGCTAGCCTAGCGACGTCTTAGATCTATGGGCCTGACAAGACTGCTTGGTTAATCCAAGTACACTTAGCTAATCATTTAATCTTGTAATCTATCAAGGTTTGATTGTTACATTTGTCATACATCCCTAGTTACTTTGCTCACTAACCTATGACTTGAATTGTCATCTTATATATATTATATATATATATATATATATATATATTATATATATATATATATATATATATATATATATATATATGTATGAAAACTATGGAAAACTCACCAACGTTATGTTAACCCCTTTATTTTTAAAATGTTTCAGGAAATGGTAACGCTTAGCTTGTTTGGAAGATTGTTGCAATCTAGGTTGGACCTAGCTTAATAATCAAAAGACAATTATTATTCCTGTGGCATTTTCTTTACTATATTTTGTTATCTTTGGAAGACTTATGTTATTTCTTCATGTATGATATGAATCATGATGTTTAATAATAATGACACTTTAAATAGTCGTTGTGTGGCATGAACAATCTTAACCCTGACATCTCGATATTTTTGCCGTTAAGGGTGGGGTGTGACACCTTAGCATCCGTTGGACATTTGGAAAGATATTGATGAGCATTCAACTAAAATGTTTGTTTTCACAAAAAGACATCCGTTTATGAACTCACTATTGAGTTCCTAGCATCTTTCAAGTTCAACATGAAAAAATCTGACCTGTGGGATGACAAGGGAGTTTCGTTCATACTTCGTGGAAGGTGGCATAAAACATATGTTGCCTTGGGGTTTATCTAGGTATTTACATTGAATAAAGGTAGAAGCGATGTCCGGTATGTCGGCGTATCACACATTTCCAAACGAGGAAAGCAAGGATCAGATAGTGGTGCAATGTGCAAGGCCTTCCAGGAAGAAATCAAAATGGGAAGTTTTAACTCAAGCAAAAACAAAAGTAGCCGGTTGCTAGATGTGTTGCTGCAATACATCCACTATTTTCTTAGTCATTTGATAACTGCACATGGTCAAAGCTAGGGAGTTGTTAATCTAAGGGATTTATTTATCTTATAAATTATAGTAAATTGTCGACCGTGTAACCTTGGTTATCTATTCTGTCACTTATTTGAAATAATGCAATTATAGGTGCTCTAACACCAATGTTCGGAGAAAGCTGGATTTTAGATCTCTATGAAAGCTATGGTTGTAACACGGAAGGAATCGAAGGAGTTATGTCAGGACTGTTGTCACATCCCAACCGACGACGGAATCATTGGGACGGACGAATGTGAAACGATTTTTCATAGCATATGGAAGTAAATAAGTTTGAATAATATTAAATATAATTTTTCATTAAATATTACAAGACAATAAATCATTACAATACAAAAGATTCAAACAAAGAAATAAAATATTTAGTTAAACTGGGTCCAAGTAGTAAACCTGAAACATGTTAAAAATAAATGGTCAACTTTAAAAGTTGGTGAGTTTTCATGGGTTAAACACACGCGTATATATATATATATATATATATATATATATATATATATATATATATTATATATATATATATATATATATATATATATATATATATATATATATAGGGGAGGGATCAAATGAGAACTAGTTTTTTTGTGAGAACTCTAGGAACCAATCTCAACCACTAGTTTTTAATGGTTTAAAATTGTAATTAACAAAAATATATTTAAAAAATTTATAAATAAAAAAATAACATAAAAATATAAAAATATAAAAAATAAAAACACAAAAATGTTCCCCAACTTTCCCTCTTTCATAAAAAAATATAAAAAATAAAAAAATTCCCCTTTTTTTTAACGAAATTCGTTTTACACATGTGTAATATCGGATTTACACATGTGTATAACTAGATTTACATATATGTAAACAACGGATGTACGATTTTTTTAGAAAAATATATCAATATGGTAGGCGTTGGAAAGATAAAAAATATTGAATTTTATGGTGAATTTTTTTTGAAAAAATGATTTCGTGAAAAAAAGTTACGAACGTTTAAAAAAATGAGGGAAATGGCATGTGATAAAAAATGAGTGGCTGAGATTGGTTCCTAGAGTTCTCTTAAAAAAAGCTGGTTCTCATTTGAATCTTCCCCTATATATATATATATAAAGGTTTACAAGCAGCAATTCATGTCAATGATTATGAATTATGTAAGTTTATAGAACACATATAGCTACAATCAAACCTTGACTTAATTACAAGTTTATATAATTGGTTAAGTGTACTTGGTTTCCATGATGAACAAGTCATACGTCATCAGGAGCCGGCAATACATCGGCTTTAGCACCAAATAGGCTTGTCAGGTCCATAGATCTAAGACGTCGTCAGACTAGCAATAGTTAATAATAATTAAAATGTTAAAAGTTTATTGGTTTATTTAATTAAACGTTAATTAATAAACCACGAGGTTGTTGACAATTAGCTATTAATTATCAAGATTATTACACATTCATTAACCAGGGGTTCAACGTGTACATAATTGGATTATAAATAAAAACTAAGGGAAACCCTAATCCCTTACACCATTATCGTCGCACACATAACACCATGCACGACTTCAGCCACCAAAAACCACCAGCAAACCTTTGTCGCTATCACAAGCCATGCCTTAGGTTTCTATCACGTGGTACAATCATTGTGTGTGTTTTTCATTTTTCGTGCACGACTTCAACTAATAAGATGTTGTTGAATCCATTGTGTGAGATTTTTGTTTTACTCGTCAAATGTCTCTACCTTTTGACACACTCTTGATGTTTTTTTAATTTTTGTTTAACTACGTGTAATTGGATACGTGTTTTGGGTGTTAATTTGAATTAACTAAACATATAAAAAACACTACCGCATTAAAAGACAATTTTTGCAACTTAGATAAAAAGGTAACAAGTTTAATTGTTAAAACAGATACAAGATACCCAACAGTGGTATTAGAGCCACTTTTACACGCGTTTAAACATTATTAATATGATCTTGTGTTTATTTGACACAAAATGTCTTTTGATAAATATTGCAACTTTAATAAAAAGAATGAATCTTTTGAAAAAAAAACTAAACGTTATGACAATAAAGATTGAACTTTTTGACTAAAGTTTGTACCTTTATTCGTTTACGGTTGATTTTGTGAAAATCAAGCACCGTGGTTGATTTGGTTGCATTTAATTTGTTAGTAATATTTGTATTTTTAGGTTTTTGGGAACTCTTGTGTAATAGATAGGTTTATTTAAATTTTAGTAAAAGTTGATTAGTTAAAATTGTAAACCGAAGACAGAGACAAACAGGAGACAAGATAAACACTTTGGATTAAGTGGGAGCTTGCAAGACGTGATCATTTTATAGGTGTCGTTTGGTGACTCAATCCAAAACCAAACAAATTTTGCCTAGTTGTGAGATTTGGTTATTCTATATTATGTTGTGATTGATTACATTATCTGGGAAATAATTATAACCACAAAATTTTATAAAACTATTTTTGCACTATCAAAAAAAGACGACGAATAATTAAATGATTAAATAATGCCCGGGAAGGTAACTGTTGAATTTAGAAAGGCCGGTGCAACAAAAACCAAATACTTAGACTATTTTGGTACAACTTTTGAAGGACTTCCGAAGCTAAGTATAGAATTTCCGAAGCTAAATATGGAACTTCCGAAAGAAATGGAGTTCTTCCGAAGATAAAGTGCAATATCAACTTCCGAGAGAATTAACCTCCGGACGATTTATTTCATATCATACAAAGTAAATTCCTCCAAATGAAATCTTCTTCTCGGAAGAGTTTTAGTCTCGGAAGAAGCGATTGATTGCAGATCAGATCTACTTTCGAAGCATATAAAACTCTCCATTCGGAAAGCATGTTTTACTCTTGTAAGTAAGAAATTTAACTTCAGAAGTAAAATTGGCTTCGGAAGAAGATTACCTTTGAAAATCCCTTATGCTTAAAAAGGACCTTATAGTGTAACGGAAACCTTTGGGCCCCACACAGTAAAAAGCAAAGATTTTACTAATGATGTCAGAAACTTTTAAATGGTTTTTAAATTTTACCGCCACTATCATATCTTAACTCAAACCATCTTTTCATCTTACCCATTTAAATAACTCCGACTCTTCATTTTAATCTTTTTCAGAAATTACTGTCCAAAGCTTCCTTCAACCTAAATTCACCCTGTTCAAACTTGTTCATCTGCTCTTTCCTTACAATGGCGCTCAACCCTCAACATAGCTAGGTCGCATTCTTTGACTCGTCCAAGGATGCTTACTTCTCAGAAATCATCTCCTTCCTTACCCAATCTACTTACTTCATTGCTTTGACTGTGAACCCCACAATTTATTTGAATCACATGGAAGAATATTAGGGTAACGATCAAATCGTAGTCCTAAACGGAGTTAGGGTTATTAGGTCGAGCATTTCTGGCCAGGAGTTGATCATCACAGAACAACTCATCAGGGAGCATTTGGAGCTCCACGATGAAGGCGCTCCTACTGAGTTCCCCAAATCTGACCTAGATGACACATATCTCCAAATGGGATATGGTGGAGATGTGAGCAGATATACAGTTTACAAGTTCAACTCTCTTACAACTGGAAGTTCTTACTCCATGTTGTTCTCCATTGCTTGTCAAATAAGTCCGGAGGATGGGATCAAATCTCGTATGAACTAGGATGCCTAGTTCATAGATTGGTGAAAAGCATTCTCTTTAACTATTCAAGGTTTGTGCTGACCAACCTTATGGGGAGCCTCTAGAGGGACACATTCTTCATGTATCCCAGGTTCATTCAGCACATTATCAACTATGAGTTGGACTAGAGTCAGCTTGTTTGTGTAGCTACTCTGCATGTCTCTCAAATAAGGCCGACCATCTTCAAAATCTTGAAGAGAGTGTCCACCAATTTCAATGGAAGACACACTGAGCTTTTTCCAGATATGATTGAGCTAATGGCTCCTGGTGACATCACTGTTAACCCCATGGGTGACGAACCCACACCAGCAACTACCCTTAGTTTACCTAATCTTCCTGCTCACCCCATCAAACAAACATATCAGAGACACACCAAATAAAACCCTTGTCCAGTCTACTCTGATTGAACAAGCTCCTCCTGTTCAAACCAAAAAGACTAGAGTGGAAACATGGGCTCTCACTCAGTCAGAGGTCTCAACATCCTTCATATTTGACCTCAATATGGGATTTGAGTTTCCTTAGTCTCCAATCCCTGAGCCCAAAACCCAAATTGAAAGCCCTCAGGATAAGTCACAACACTCTCCTGAGAAGCCAAAATGGGACAACCCCACCAAAGGCTCAGTGCCAATAGACATTGACCAATGTCTCGGGTCATTAGGCATAACTTCCTTATCTTTTACTGACCTTTTAATCAGGACTGATGAGGAGATTACATCTCTTCATGACAATGAAGTTGATCCACACCACCTTCTAACAGATCAACAGAGCCTAGAGGGACCTCTTGTCTCTAGCACACATTAGTTAAACCCAACTGAGGTGAGTCCCATGGATGTGGAGGGGACTCATGTAGATTCAGCTGCCACTACTGAAGGAGCCTCATTGGATCCACAAGAAAGTGGTACTATCTCTAAGACTAAATCTATGGCAACAGTTCCTTTTGATGATTTTGAAAGAGACATCCTTATGCAAGGGAAACTAAGGTGCCAAGAAAGCACATCTGGTGGTGAGGATGAACATACTAGGTATGTTACCTCATCTTCCCGTGATTCTTCTAAAGAAGATGAGGGAAGCATGCAACTCACCCTTCAAGAACTACTTTTTAAGTATCAAACCTTGAATCAAAGGTTAAGACTTTGGAGGATAGGTCCGCCACTCAGCAACTTGAGATTGAAAATCTCAAGGCTCAACTAGCTGAGAAACAGATTGAGAGATCTATTGGGCATGTACCTATTTAGGTCTCATTGACCTCTTCCTCTATCTCATCTAGCTATCAAGATGATGCTACCAAAGAAGGGGAGAGTGTTCAGAGACAAACAATTATGGAACCATAGAGCCAAGCTTAACTTCCTTATGTACCAGATACTCGGCTTCCAAAACAACAGTCTTTCTTGATCCTTCTCAAATTGTCCTTCAAATGGATCCAAGGATGTTTATGGATCTCAACAGGATTTTCTCCAAGTTCCTAATGAGATATTCTTCAGATCATCCTAGCCCTGATGTGGCTGTGATATAATTTGGAGCTAAAGAGCTTCAAAGGCTAAGTGCACCTTCTACCACTATGTAAGAATTTGGTCAACCTAAGGCCCACATGGAACCTGAGATTGATTTTGAAGGGGAAATGAGGACTGATGGCCCAAAAACTAAAATAGTTAGGACTGATAGTGCATTCTCTAAGACTTCCGAAGCTGAAGTCAAAGCCTCGGAAGAACAAGTTCAATCTTCCGAAGCTGAGATGGAAGCTGTGGAAAGTCTGTTCTCCTTGTCCAAGGATCTATTATCACATATGCAATTCTAGAGCTGGCATCTAATGTGAAAGTGAGGACTTTCTCAACCTACCCCTATCTCAAACAACTTCATTATCTCCATCTATCATCTCTTAACCCGAACCCTCCATCCAAGAACCACCAAAGTCTAGCACTTCCTAGGATGTTAAAGGCAAGAAGAATATGATTACGGAAGAGCTTCAGGAAGAGGAGAGGATGAGAAACTTAAAAGGAAAGGTAGACTTACAACTGGGAAGTTGCTAGCTGCTAGTAGCAAAGCAGCTATAGCCAACCAAGAGGTAGTCAACAACAAGAGAAGGGTGGAGGTCATTGACAAGCTCATCAAGCTTGGAGCTGTGAGTGAAGATGTGCTCCTGCTACCACTAGAAGAGTTAATTGAACTAGAAAAGGCAACCATGCTAATGATTGAATAAAGAGAAGAAGCAGCAAGGCTGGCCTTAGAGGAGGAAAGAGAAAGGCAGAAAAGGGAAGTTGATATGCAGCTTAGGAGGGAAAGGATAACTTCCTAACTCCAGGGGTTTCTCTCTTGAAGAACTATCTCCACATGACAATGACATGATCCTATGGCTCTTCAACAAAGAGCAAGATCAACTGGAGGAAGAGAGGAAGAAAGCTATAAGAGAAAAGCTGAGGGAGAAGAAGAGAAAAGAAGAAGAAGCATGGGTCATTGCTACCAAGAAGATAGGTGAGAAGGCCTGGATGAAGGATTATCTCCGGGCTCACGGATTCTCTGGTAGGAAAGTGGGTCCTATGTTTGAAAATACACTACAGCAACATGTCAGTGACATCAAGGCTGACATTCGCTTAGGAAAAAGGAAGGAGATGTACAGAAGGGGATAGGGGATGACCATCAAACCAACAACCTCAGCCTCAACTTACAACCCAAACTCAACCTCAACCTGAACCTTACCTATTTCCTTCCCTATAAAAACTAACCCACTTCCGAACCTTACACCCTTGAACCATTAACAACCATTATACCAACCTCATCACCACAACCACCTCAACTAATCATCCTCCAACCTAAAACACTACCTAGAACCCAAACACCACTACCTACCTAACAACCATCCAAACCATCCCTCCACCTTCTAAACATCTCTCCTTAGAAAAGTTTAAGGAGATCAAGCTGAAGCTCATCAAATGCACAAACTTGAGCGATATCTCTTGTGAGGACTGTCAAGCTAACTTATGTTGATAGATCCTTATTTTCTCTCACAAGAGATAAATTCCTTGATTTGACAAGAGGAACACTAGACCAGGTGGTAAAAATCCTTGTCCTCAACTCAGATTCACTCAATGATAAAGAGAATAAGCTAAGAAGGAAGCTGGTGACTCTGCTAGATACTAAGGAAAAGGGACAAAGTACCAAGCAAACCCTTTGTGCCAAGAAAGAAGATAGTCAAGTGGAGGTTTGATGACTCTTCCCACAACTTTGTTGTTGAGAGAGAGAATGATAAGTTGAACAAGCTTAATGCCTCATCTCTGTTACACTTAAGTAGATTTGACATTGCTAAGTTAACAAAAAAGTCATTCTCCAACCCCTCAAGCTCTAAGGTATCTTCTCACATCAGAAATCATCTAAGCAGCCTTCATCTTGCTGAGCTGACTGCTTGGACAAAGATTGAAGAAGAATTAAAACTGAAAGAGGAGGAGGAGAGAAAAGGATCAACAACCAAAGGCAAAGCCTTTCTCTAAATGCTTGTAGATCCTAAACTTGAGCCAATTGTTAGATGGGAGTATGACTATAACTCCCATCAACTAACTCTCTTTAGGGTGGCACAACAAATGGTGCATGTCATTAGGAGTGATAGACTGAATCTCCTCTCCACTGAAGACTTGCATAAACTTCTCAGCACAACTTCAGGACAGAACAAAGAAACAGACAAATATCTTCTGTCCTTGGTGCAGAAAGTTTTGAGAAGCAGAAGTAAGTGAGATTTTGGTAGCATCAACCTAGGGGGAGTTTGTTGGATCTAGAAAGGCCGGTGAAACCAAAACCAAATACTTATATTATTTTGGTACAACTTTTATAGGACTTCTGAAGCTAAGTATGGAACTTTCGAAGGAAATGGAGTTCTTTTGAAGATACAGTGCAAGATCAACTTCTGAAGGAAAACTCAAATTTCCAAGACAAAGTCTTCTCTTCCAAGGTTCAAGACTTGGAAGAAATCAAAGACAATGACTTCTGAAGTAGAAGTCCTCAAGCTACGGAAGAAGCAACCTCTTCTGAAGTATAAAAGGATTTGGAAGAACTAGTTCTTTCAAAGCCAATTAACCTTCGAAAGTTGCTGCTGTGGACTGGTGGACATAAGTATGGTTCATCTGACACTCCGCTGCAGACCTCTGATGTACTGCATGGCGTTTTCTCAAAAGGCCATGTAGTTGACCATACTTTATTCCATTGTCCACCTTTTCTTGTTAGTATAGTTACCAACTTTAGTTGGTGACAAAAGGTAAGTCATGGACATGTCATGACTACCATATCTTAGATAAGAAATTATCTAAGATACCATAACTATAACTTGGTAGTATCTGCTTTAGTTATAGTATACCAGCTGGTATCAAAGTATAACCGGTTGTAAGTGATAGTATATATAGTTTCTCATTGTAACTCTTGTATCATGCTTGTAAAAGTCTTGTAAACTTTGAGTTGAGAAGTAATATATACAAGTGACTTGAAAATTATTTCCTTGTGTGGTTAAGTTACTTAGTATATTATAATCAACTCTTTGAGAGATTCTGCTTCATCATAACCATGTGAGTATAAGTGAGTTTGAGAGAAAACAAGTGTTTAGTAACATATATCGATCATGCGGTAACATTAAATAAAAGAGTTTTATTGGAAACATTAAATAAAAGAGTTATATATGCCATAACTATAGTTACAAATTAAAGGCTAATATCATTTAAAGTGTTTAAGTGAGCTAAATTCAGGTTAAATGTACCAATGCTTGACACATTTGTCATGCGACTCGGAATCGACAGTTATGTAGTTGACACAATTGGTAACTGTTACCTGCATGTATAATCATACGAGTGAAGACTGCTTTAGCTATCCATTGAGTTATGGTGAACAGGATCTCATTTCTATGTAACTATTACCTACATGTATAATCATACAAGTGAAGAGTGCTTCAGCTATCCATTAAACTATTACCTACATGTATAACCGCCTCT
Source organism: Flaveria trinervia (assembly GCA_025506515.1). NCBI lineage: Eukaryota > Viridiplantae > Streptophyta > Magnoliopsida > Asterales > Asteraceae > Flaveria > Flaveria trinervia. The sequence goes on along the minus strand of CM046458.1, from coordinate 8,378,969 downwards.
CTTTCTCTCTTAAGCTAGTCCTTAGAATAAAAGAAACTTAACAACTTCAACTTCCTTAATAGGTTGAGAAACAAAAAATTATTCTCAGGGTTGAGAACAAGATGTATGTTCATAAACGACCAATCATGGAAAAACTATTACCCACTACTATATCACCTTAAAACATTTGTTCATTAAATAATAAAAAATGAAAATTCAGGATTAGAAACTAAAATTAATAAGAATTATAGTTTGGACCCCGATCCTGGAATGTGACCTGGAGGCATGGCAGATCGCCAAGCAATGAACTAGGGTTTCAGGAATTCTAGTTACATAGCTGATCATTATGTTTCCCTGTAACATTTTGCTACATTCCTTTCAAGCAAAACCCTTGTGTGTTGACACGTGGCATGCTAATAAGGACTGAGGGGATGATACGTGTTATCCTAGAGTGACATGTGTCTTTTGATGGGACTCTGAAAGCAACACATGTTGACACGTGTCAAATTTTGATCAGACCAAATGGTCTCAGCCGCCATGGTTAGGTGGCGGACCACTACCCTTCCCCTTAGTGGTCTATGAAGGGACCAAAAACATGTTATAAAAACCTACATGAAGAAGTCTATTTTACACATCTAAAACATGTGTGTGTTGCCACTTGTACATAAATACCCCAAAATTACCCCGTGTAAGCTAGTGTTATACTCGTTAAGCTTAGGAAATCGCCGTGAAGGTGCATAGAAGATTATAAGTGGTGATTCTAACAATTTATTAAGGTGAACATGCTTCCCAAACTTTATTTGCATTCTTGATTTATGCGTACAAAATGATTTCCAGCATGTTTATAAAATATTTATGTGAAAATGATTACATTGTTTTAAAACCAGCATGTGAGTATATTGATGTTATTTAGAATGGGTTTAATCGACTGTTGACACAATATATGTATATCAATCAAGATACACACATTAATGGGTAATTGCGTGTTATGATAATACGACTTAATCATTTCAACAAATGTGAATTGGATGAGTTCAATGTATACCAACTTCCCCGAGATGGTGCCTGTCAACAAATCGGACATCTATAAAACAATACGTTTTAATAATTATTAATATTAATCATATTATTTGATTTTGTCAAAAGTGTTTGATTACATGATTCACAAGCTTTATACTGACTTTTCATTTTTAAACCATTTTTAGAAAAATGATATGCATGTGTAATGCAAATAAAGGTTATAGTTTAACCTAAACATCATAGAAACGTCCACAAGAATCTTAGAAGATGAGCTGTTTGACTTAGACTTGTGGCTTGTCTAAAGGTTGCTTGTTTAAAAATGGTAATTATTTAAGAATAATGTCACTATTTTTATACAATGTATGGTTGATTTGAATTCAACCCTAAGAGTTAAAATACTTCACCAAGTGAGGATTTGATTATTGTCTCAACTGATTATATTCGTTTGAAAAATAAAATATTTGAGATAAATGAATATAGAAAGTCAAAATAAGATTGAATATTTACAAAGGTATTTTGAAAAAGATTTCTCCTGTGATTTTTTAAGATGTAAATCGGGACCTATTAGTTGATATCATAATCTGGCTCGCGTGCCTAAAGTATACCTGACATGGGGTGTGACAACTACCCAAGATGCCAAATAGAAACTAATAATAAGATGTGGATGGCGCTAGAAGAAAAATTACCCAAAATACTTGCCTGAGCTAAAACGGAAGAAGGATTCTGGTAAAATATCAGGGATGTTCATTATTAAAATCTTCTCATTCTAAAGAAAATCTAGGGTGTTTAACACTGAATGTGGCTCTCATATTTGTAATGATTTTTAAGGACTAAGGAAGGTTAGGAAACTAAAGCAAGACGGCCTAAAAATCCATGTTTGTAATGGAAAAATGGTTGAAATGAAGGCAATAGGAAATTGTAAGTTTTTTACTTTTTCATAGTTTAGAATTAGCTTTAAACAATATTTTCTACTTACCTAAATTAACTAGAAATATTGATTATGTTTCTAGTTTACATAAACAAGGATATAAAAATGTCTTTAATAATAATGGTTTTTGCAGGATCGGTTTTGATACTCAACACAAGTATTTTCTCTCAAACTCACTAACAAACACTCAAGAAGCAGAGATCTTCTAAGAGTTGATTATAATATACTAAGTAATACAATGAAACACAAGAGAATAATTTTTAAGATACTTGTATATATTATTTCTCAATAAGTTTTACAAGAATCTTACAAGCTTACTACAAGAGTTAAAATGAGAAACTATATATACTACTATCTACACCAGATATACTTTAATACCAGCTGGATCCTCTAACTAAAGTAAATGCTGCAAAGCTATAGTTTAAGGTATTCCAGATAATGTCTTATCTAAGATGGTTAATTGGCTTCGGAAGAACAAGTTCTTCCGAAGCCTTTTATACTTCGGAATAGGCTGCTTCTTCCATGACTTGGGGACTTGTGCTTCGGAAGTCGTTGTCTTGATTTCTTCTAAGTCTTGATTTTGCACTTTGTCTTCGGAAGAACTCTATAACCTTTGGAAGTTCCATACTTAGCTTCAGAAGTCCTTTATACTTGTACCAAAAATTGTCTAAGTGTTTGGTTTTGGTTGCACCAGCCTTCTTCTTGATCCAACAAACTCTCCCTAGGCTGATGCTATCGAAACCTCACTTGTTCTTGCTTCTCAAAACTTTCAACACTAGGGAAAGCAGATACTTTTCTGTTTCTTTGTTCTTCCCAGAAGTGGTGCTGAGAAGTTTGTACAAATATTCGTGGACAGGAGATCCAGTCTGTCTCTTTGAATGATATGTAGCTTCTACTGAGTCCCTCTGAAGAGAGTTAGTTGACAGGACTTATAGTCATACTCCCATCTAACTATTGGTTCCAATTCAGGGCCTTCCACCATTTGTAGAAAGGCCTTTCCTTTAGTGGTTGACCTTTCCTTGTCTTCCTTCTCTCTCAGCTTCAACTCCTTTTCAATCTTTGCTTTTGCAGTTAGCTCATCAAGATGAAGGCTGCTAAGATGATTTCAAAGTGAGCAGCTATTTCAGAGTTAGAGGGATTAGAGAATGGTTTCTCTGCTAACTCAACAATGTCGAATCTGCTAGAGTGTAGCAGAGAAGAGGCATTCAACATGTTGCTTTCTCCACTCTCTCTCCATAACAAAGTTGTGAGAGGTTTCATCGAACCTCCACTGGACAAATTTCTTTCTAGGCACAAAGGGCCGACTAGGAACCTTGTCTCCTTTCTTAGTATCCAGTAGAGTCACCAGCTTTCTTCTCAGCTTTTTCTCGTCATCATTTAAGGAGTCAGAGTTGAGGCCAAATTGTTTAATAGCTTAGTCCAATGTTCCTCTAGGTAGATCAAGGAATTGATCTTTTATGAGGGAACATGAGGATCCATCAATATAAGTCAACTTGACAGAATCCTCCGCACAGGAGACGTCACTCAAGGTTGTGCATTTGTTGAGCTTCATCTTGATATCCTTAAACTCCTCTAAGGAGAGATGTTTAGAAGGCTGAGGGGATGGTCTGGATGGTTGTTGGGTAGGTAAAGGTGTTTGGGTTCTAGGTAAGGTTTTAGGTTGAGGGATGATTAGGTGAGGTGGTTATGGTGATGAGATGGGTAAGGTGGTTGGTGTAGGTTTAGGGGTGTAAGGTTCAGAAATGGGTTCAGTTTTGATGGGGAAAGGAAATGGGGAAGGTTTAGGTTGAGGTTAGGGTTGAGTTGTTGGGTTGAATACTATCCCATGTACCCTTCTATACATCTCTTTCCTCTTTCCCATACGAATGTCAGCCTTGATGTCGCTGAAAAAGTCGTTGGAGTGTCTTTTCGGACATAGGTCCTACCTGCCTACCAGAGAAGCCATGAGCCCGAAGATAATCTTTCATCTAGGCTTTCTCACCTATCTTCTTGGCAATAATGACCCCAGGTTCTTCTTCTTTCTTTTCTTCTCCCTCAACTTCTCTTTCGCAACTGTCTTTCTCTCTTTCTCCAGTTGATCCTGCTCTTTGTTGAAGACCCATAGGATTGTATCATTGTCATTTGGAGATATTTCTTGAAGAGAGAACCTATTGAGGTTAGGAAAGATATCATTTCCCTCTGGAGATGCAGATCAGCTTCCCTCTTCTCTCTTTCTCTTTCTTCCTCTAAGGCCAACCTTGCTGCTTCCTCCTTTTGTTCAATCTGTAGCCTGGTTGCCTTTTCTAGCTCTACTAACTCCTCTAATGGTAGCAAGAGTATGTCTTCACTGGTAGCTCCAAGCTTGATTAGCTTGTCAATGATTTCCACCCTCTTTTAGTTGTTGACTACCTCCTGGTTGGCTGCAGCTGCTTTGAAACTGGCAGCTAACTACTTCCTAGTTGGAAGACTACCTTTTCTTTTGAACTTTTCAATCCTCTCCTCCTCCTGAAGCTCTTCCGCAGTCATCTTCTTCTTTCCTTATCATCTTTGGAAGTGCTTGACTTTGGTGGTTCTTGGATGAGGGGTTTAGGTTGAGATGGAGATAGTGAAGTTGTCTGAGCTAGGGGTCGGTTGAGAAAGTCCTCACTATTCACCTCAAATGCTAGCTCTAGAATTGCATCTGTGATGATTAGATCCTTGGACAAAGATAACAGTCCTTCTGTAGCTTCCATCTAAGCATCGGAAGACTTAACTTGTTCTTCCGAGGCTTTGACTTCAGCTTTGGAAGTTTGAGGGAGTGCACTATCTGTCCCAACTATTTCAGTTGCTGGGACATCAGTCCTCATTTCCCCTTCAAATTGAATCTTAGGTTCCATTTGGACCTTAGGTTGACCAACTTCTTCCATAGTGGTAGAAGATGCACTTAACCTCTGAAGCTCTTCAGCTCCAAAGTACATCATAGCCACATCAGGGCTAGGCTGATCTAGAGAAGATCTCAATAGAAACTTGTAAACGAGCCTATAGAGATCTCTTAGCATCCTTGGGTCTATTTGTAGGACAACTTGGGAGGGATCAGGAAAGATAGTTGCAATGGGAGCCGAATATCTGGAAGTTGAAGCTTGGCTCTGTGGTTCCTTAGTCGTGTGTCTCTGAACACTCTTCCCCTTTTTGGTAGCATCATCTTGAGAGCTAGATGAGCTAGAGAAAGAGGTCAAGGAGACCTGAATTAATACATACCTAACAGATCTCTCAATCTGTTTCTCAGCTAGTTGAGCCTTAAGATTTCAATCTCAAGTTGCTGAGTGGCAGACCTATCCTCTAAAGTCTTAACATACCTTGTATGTTCATCCTTACCACTAGATGTGGTTTCTTGGCACCCTGGTTTCCCTTGCCTAAGGATGTCTCTTTCAGAGTCATCAAAAGGCACGGTTGCCGTAGATTCAGTCTAAGAGATGTTACCAATGTCCTGAGGATCCAATGAGTTTCCTTCAGTAGTGGCAGCTGAATCTACATGAGTCCCTTCTACATCTATGGGACTCACCTCAGTTGATTTTAATTGATGTGGGCTAGAAATTAGAGGTCTTTTTAGGCTTTATTGATCCATGAGAGAGTTTTGTGGATCAGCTTCATTGCCATGAAGAGATGTAATCTCCTCATCAGTTCAGAATAAAAGGTCAGTAAAGGATATAGAAGTTAAGCCTAGTGATCCGGGACTTTGTTCAATGTCTAGTGGCATTGAGCCTTTGGTGGGGCTATCCTTTTTATGTTTCTCAGGAGAGTGTTGGGACTCATCCTGAGGGCTTGCAGCCTGGGTTTGGGGCTTAGGGCATTGAGACTGAAGAGACTCAAATCCCATATTAAGGTTAAAGGAGAAGGATGGGGAGACATCTGTCTAAGTTGGAGCCCATGGTTCCACTCTAGTCTTTTGTGTTAAATAGGAGGGACTTGCTCAATCAGAGTAGACTGAGCAAGGGTTGGTTTGCGTCTCTGATATGTGTGTTTGATGGGGTGAACTTGCAAAAAAGGGGTAGTTCCTGGTGTGGGTTCATTACCTGTGGGGTGAATAGGGATGTCACCATGAGCCATTGACTGGGGAGACCTCTGACTGAGTGGGAGCCCATGGTTTCACTCTAGTCTTTTCAGGTTGAACAGGAGGGACTTGCTCAATCAGAGTAGACTGAGCAAGGGTTCGTTTGCATCTCTAATATATGTGTTTGATGGGGTGAACTTGCAAAACAGGGGTAGTTGCTGGTGTGGGTTCATCGCCTGTGGGGTGAATAAGGATATCACCAGGATCCATTGGCTCAATCATACCTGGAAGAAGGTCAGTGTGTCTTCCAGTGAAGTTGTGGACACTCTCTTCAAAACATTGAAGATGGCCAGCGTCATTTGAGGGACATGTAGAACAGCTGCACAGACAAGCTGACTTTGGTCCAACTCATAATTGATTATGTGTTGGAAACCTAGGATGCATGAAGAATGTGTCCTTTTGGAGGTTTCCAAGAAGATTGGTCAGCATAAACCTTGAATAGTTGAAGTAGAGGCTCTTCACCAATCCATGAACTAGGCAGCTCAGTTCATATGGGATTTGATCGCATCCCCCAGACTTGTTTGACAGACAGTGAAGAACAATGTAACATCATGTATTTTTGGTTAACTAAATGTTAGCATCGTTTATTCTTGTAAGGACCATTGTGTCAAATATGAAACTCATGGTTACTTGTGCTTATTTCCTAGTTTGGCTTTAATTCTTTATTTTGAAAGCTAATAATTTTAATTATTAAATGGAACATAATTAATAATAGTAATAATAATAATAATAACAATGGTAAGGATAACAACAATAATAATAACATTAATAGTAAAAATGCAATAACAATTAAAGTTAAAAACAATAATAATAATAGAAATAATAACTAATAAAAGTTAAATAAGTAAAAAACTTGTAAGATAATTAAAACTTAATGATAATTAAAGTCCAAGGGGTTAATTTGTCAATTTATAAACTTTAAAAGTAAGGTTTAAGCATAAAATAATAAGTAATTAAAAGTTGAGGGTCCATATGTGTAATTAATCGAAATTAGAGTTTTTCTGCCGAGCTCCGACGAGGCTAATAGCCCCGATTCTTTAAGTTTCAGCTAAAGAAAATGTTTTCTAACCGTTCACGAAAGGGATTCGAACCGATTTATGTGTTACATTGAAGATCTAACACCGGTTACAGGAGCATTCGAGCTCGAGTAACCGTCGGTCTTTAATCACCAACCATTTTGGCAATTAAACCTAATAATAATCTAATTAAACCAACCTGATCAATCATATGTCAACCTCTAATCGAATACAACACTCAATTACACCTAAAACAAACACAAACATAGAATTTGAGTATCCTCTTCACCACGAACCTGCAACTAATCGAACACCATCATTTGGGCTTCAAAATTTTAAATTGATTGAGGCCTTTGATTCGTGATTGCCCGTTGAAGCTTCACACAAGATTAATTAAATTATCATCAACAATTACCCATCATTCGCTCACCTTTCAGTCACAACTTTTTCTTCGCAGTGTGCATCTTCAATCATTTATCAAACGGGTAATTGTTTACATATACACACTCGTTTAAACATGGGGAACAAAAGCCTCGTGGTTAACAATGTCCATGGAATCGATTAATGCTTCAACTTGAGATCAATTGAACCTAGTGTTCATGTGATTTGTGTGGTTTGCATCTGGTGTTTTTAAGATTTGGGAACCAAGTTCAAACGCGGCCACGACCTTGGTTCACAGGTTACCCACTCACCCTCTCAAACAGGAGGTCCCCGGCTCGAACCCGGGGAGCCTCACTTGTTTTTTTAGGCCTTTTTGGCCTCTAAAATAAATATTACAAATTTCTAAAAATCATAAAAGATCAATTTTTATAAACTTTTTTAATTTTAAAATCATTTGATCATTTTTTGTAATTTATTTAGAAATAATAATAATAATATAAATAAAATACATTTGTATTTTTATTTAATATTTTAAAGTTGATATTATATTTAGTTTATTCTTATGAAAATTAGATTTTAAATACTAGATTACATTACACAAATTATTATTTCAAACATTGCCTTTAAATTATTGTTCAAATGGTGCTAATTTATAAAACTTTATTTAAACTTTATAAATCTTACAAATTATTATAAATGTTGTTCTTATTTCATGTTTTTATATAAAATATATATATATTGATCCCAAGGAAACATAACTAGTTCCATTTGTTAAAATATAATTATTTAACAAAGCCCAAAATCCACTTAAAACCGTAAACCTCGTTAATTCGTTAAACTTGTTATTAAACTTAAATCTTGTAATTATATATTAGGTGTCTTGTGATGATTTACGTTGGAACGATACCTAATATTATTCCTATTAATCATCCATCATATATTTATTGATCAGGTCTCTTTTGCTTATTTTTACACATTGGGGTGAAACATGTTACTTTATGACTATTGCACTTGTAAACTCGTTTGAATCTTGTAAACACTTGAGCAATTCACTCATTTGTTGTGGTTAGTTGAACTTTAGTAATTACCATGTGTTGACTATTATATGTGCAATCATTAACTATTGCTAGCCTGGTAACGTCATAGATCTATGGGTCTGACAAGCCTGCTTGTTTAATCCAAGTACACTTAGCTAATCGTATAATCTTGTAAACGTGTAATCTTGTAAATTGTCAAGGTTTGATTGTTACATTTGTCACACATCCCTAGTTACTTTGCTCACTAACTTATGACAAGAATTGCCATCTTTTATATATGTATGTATGAAAGCTATGGAATGTCACCAACGTTATGTTGACCTTTTTATTTTTAATATGTTTTAGGAAACACACAAGTTTGATGTCTTCTTTGAAGTTTATCCACATCTAGGATTAGACCTAGTTTAATAAACAAGTTGTCTTGGATTATTTACATCTTATGGTATGTCTATTTTCATATTTGAGACTTATGTTTGAGATGTTATGTTTGAAACTTATGATTATAATATTTGGATTAAATAATAGCCTTATGTGGTTGTGAACAATCTTAAGCCTCACATCTCGACAATTTCGCCGTCAAGGTTGGGTTGTGACAGATTGGTATCAGAGCCCATAACTATAGGGATTTAGGTTATTAGAAATGGTGACCTAGACTATAGTTTCTGTATGAACATTATAAGATAATAATTATATTCTTCTAAAAATATAGTGTTTGCATGCTACATAATGCTATGCCTTCTTATGTGCAACTTGATGCCTTAGCATAGGATTGCCTTATGAATGCTTAAACTTTGTTGCTTGTCTCCCCTAAACTTATCTTTGACTTTTTGATTCTCCCCGACAAATGAAGCTTGCTAAACTTTGAAAGGACCGGGATCTAGTTTGATCAATTAATTTAACATTTGCAGCGGAATAGCACAAGAATTAGACGAAATTTTAGCAAAAATAATATGAATATTCAATCAAACAGTAACAGTTATAGAGAGAGAATTTTCTGCAAAGAGAATGTTTTCATTCATGCACACGCTTCGGTTTCCAGGAAATTAGGTCAACATTCCTTTTATAAAGGAATGTGACATCAGCTGACGTCACTTGATAGTGACAGCTAACTGATTTATACAAACAACTGAAAGTAAACTAAACTACTGAAGATGTCCACAACAACTGAGGACACCTTCACAAAAAGTTAAGTACAAGCTAACATTACAACTACTAAAGTCATAACATCTGAAGTGTAAGAACTTCAGATGTTTTACATAATATAAAACTACTGAATACAAACTACTGAAAAGTAAACTATCACAACTACTAAAGAGAACTACTTCAGCTATTGTGACAACTTCTTAGAACTTTGTCTTCAGCTATTGTCTTCAGACTTTGTCTTCAGATTTTGTCTTCAGACTTTGTCTTCAGCTATTGTCTTCAGACTTTGTCTTCAGACTTTATCTTCAGACTTTGTCTTCAGACTTTGTCTTCAGACTTTGTCTTCAGCTGTTGTCTTCAGACTTTGTCTTTAGCTGTTGTAGACCACTTTAGTTGTTTTGATGTCTGTGGGACTTAAAGGTTTTTCTGACCTAGCTCATGGGTTCTTTTGGTCCAACAAACTCCCCCTGAACCAATACAGCCAAAACCTTTAAGATTATTGAAGTCCCACTTATTGGCAGAAACATTTTCTTGGATCAGCTCAGAAATCTTCAAATTAAGCTCAGGCCAGGGAAGAGGTTTCAGAAGGTTTGATTGGCAAATGATGAATGGAAACTCTGTCTTGGGGAATTGGACACAGAGCTGTTACCCCATCCATGAGACCTACTTCCCAATGATAAGTCTGTAAGAGTCTCTGACATAGGCCTCAAGGAAAACAACTTGTTCTTCCATTGTGATTTCTTCAGCTTCACTTTCAAAGAAGAACTCAGGCCCATAGTACTCTGATAAGTACTTAACATGCTTTCTATTCTTCAGCTCCACAGTAGTTATTTCTCTGTATGCAAACTTATCGGGATGAGTGCCTTCAAGCAACAAGAGATCATTTCTTCTTATTTCTTCAAGCTTCTTGTAGATCAACCCTTTCTTTACCATTTTGTTTTCTAGTAAAGTTGTGGAGTCATCTTAGACTTGTAAGCCCTCTTGAAGTCATCAAGGATTTCCCAGGGTGACACTACAATGGCCAGCATTATCACAGCATCTACAATCTTCTTTACTTGGCCATTGTATCTACTTGGAATCTTCTTTTTATGAATTCTGTCACTTACTCTGGGTCAGGCAAATTCTCACTCTCCTCTTTCTGATATTGAATGTAAATCTGAGAGCATACAACCTCTGAGCATGTTTCTTCATAGCTTGTATAGATGAAGACTTAGGAAACTCTTTATCAATCATCCTTAACAGCAGCTCATCATGTTGTTTGTGCTGTTCTTCTTTTTCAAGCTTGACTTTTACCATTTGCCTTTGGATGTCAGGTGTGATTGTTGTTGGTTGACTTCTGGGCTCAGACATCTTTATTTTAAGAACAACAGAGATTGGCAGATTATCATCCGTCATCATCATCTTCTTCTTCCATCCTCAACACCCTTCTCTCCTCTTGGGTGCATTATGGTAGTGGTTGAGTAGGTTTCTTGGGTAAAGGAGTTGGTATTGAGGGTTGTGAAGGTGGTTGTTTGGTGTAGGAGATTGTGCAGGCTACTCTAGCATCTTGGTTGTGAGTGAAGCTTTGGATAACTTTGCCATATCAGACCTTTTCCCAGCACCAGCTTCATCAAGAGCTTCTATTATCAATCCTTTGTTGAATACTTCAGATGAACAGATTCTGGTGGTTATCTCCAAATACTGTCTCTGGACCATGACTTCACTTCAATGATTGATCTTCCCAGATGCTTGATATGAATCTTGTCATAGCTTCCAGCCTTTCCCTTTCTTTCTCACTCCAACTTGCCCATCTATGTTCAATCTCTTGAATCTCTAGCCTTCTGATTTCAGAGTCAAGTTTGGGTGTGTCAAAACCTGTCTGAAGAGTTGATCAATGATCTTATCCATAGATCTGCTATGTTGCTCATCAGCTTCTTTGATCAGTTCTTCTAACTTTTTCTCACCTTCAGTCTGTTCAGAGCTCTTCTTTCTCTTGTAGGTGATCATCTCCTTTTCTTTCTTCTCTTTTTTCTTCCTCTTCAACTCTCTTTTTTTTGTCTACTTTCACTGACTTAGACTCCCCCTTTTTGGTTGCATTGGGTTCAGGGGTTTGAATGTCAGAAAGGCTCTTAGAAACAGCAACATCAACTAAGGATTGAAATTTGAGGAAAGCCTCTCATCAATGGCTTGATGCACAATGTTTGTGATTATGGAAGTGATGAGAGGTAAGGATGATTGAAAGGCAGCAACCATTGCTCAGAGGGGTCTGTCCCTGAGAAATGGTGTCTGAATCAGAGGCTGGTGGCAAAGTTGGGGAGTGGCTCATGTTTGGGAGAGTTCAGAAGAAACTGCCATCTGTGGGTGAATGTGGGCAGATGGACTTGATTCTTGTGACATTTTGGCAAGCAGTTCTTGTAGTCTGCATACCTCAGTCTCAAGAATGGTGTGGGGCTAAACATCAAAGAAAAATCCCAGGTCATCATCAGTCTTTGCTGAATCATCTGACCTCCTGATTAAATCAGGATGAACATGTGCTGAGTGTAGATCAGTATTCACATGTGCCCCATAGTTCTTGGAACTGGGGACTTCCTGCCTCAGGATTATGTCCTTCATTTGCAGTTGCCTCTGGTGAGGTCTTAGAAATGATACCACCTTCATCCTGGTCATGTGCTGAACAGGAGAAGAGCAGCCTCACCAGATGTTCGAATCTCCTCCTCTACACTGGGAGATTGAACTCTGTAATCCCTGTTCTGTGGGTTTCAGCCATATTATAATCCTCTCCCTCAACTGTTGAAGTTTTCCCAATGGTAATAGGTTTCTGGGGAGGGTTAGAGGAATGTAGTTGAGTCAGCACTTGTGCAATAACCACAGTTGGGCTTGTAGGGGTGGCTTCAGTGGGAGATAGGTGTGAAGATGATTGCACCTGGGGTGAATGGTGCTCTTCAATGGCAATCTTCTCAATTGAGAAAGATTCCAGTAATGTGGTTTCCCCATTTTTGGTTGCAGCAGGATCCTGTTGAGAGGATACCTAAGCGGTTTTAGCAGGTAGAGTCATGGAAACTACAGGGGGATTACTACCCATAGTTTCATCCTGCCTTTGTGTTACGGGGCATCATCAGGGGACTCAACTCCCTGAGTAGCCTTTTTGGTTTGTTTGGATTGTGGTTTGGAGGGGACTTTGGATCTGGAGGATGAGGTTGTGGGTTCCTTCTGCTTGGGTTTTAGCAGTTTGGCAGCCTCTTTGAGGTGTGGGTCAAAGTTGTGCATGGAGTATACCTCTGGCAAAACTACCACAGCAGGGACTCCAAGGCCAACATGGCCATCAGAATTTAATTGATTATGATTATGGCCATAAGAAACCTTGGATATAATATCCATCTGTTAGCTACAGGTTTCATTGCCAGATCTTTTAATTCCAAAAATATAATTTGAAAAATTTAAGCTTGGCGTTCAAGGATAGAATACAATACCTGCTGCCACCTGGATGACATTTGATCCCATGAAGAGGATTTGGGGGCAAGGCAGACATTGATCATGTGGAAGATTAGACGTTCAGCATCATGGAAGTGCTTCTTCAGAATGGTTATAGCACTTAGGTCGCCCTCATATCCATGGTTGATGAATGATAGATCAATGGTGCCCTTCGGGTATTTGGTGACAAAGGTGGCATCATTCAGATCTAGGGTTTGGCGAATGATAGCAGGAGTGACTACCACCTTCTTCTGGTTTACAAATGACTGGAGAGTGATCACGACATCATTCTCACCAGAATGGACAGTGACATTTGTCCAGAATTGGCGAAGGGTATCGGGATACATGGTTGGATTCAGAAGAAAAGCAGTTTGATACGGGGAATCAACCACCAGATCATGGCAGCATCAAACTTAGTCCAAAAGGCTGATTTTGTGAAGTAGGCAAACAGTTGTGTCGTGGTTTGATTTGCATAGGCGCCATTAATGGAAGATGAACGTTCGGAAAACGACTTATGAAAAGTTTGAAGTTAGGGTTAGGTATTTATAGGTTATGAAATGGCTGAAAGAAAACAACTGAAAGTTTTGGTTTAATCATCAGTTGTTAGAAACTACTGAAGACATGGTTTAACTTTCAGATGTTGTAAACAACTGAAGACTTGGTGTTAGTCGTCAGTAGTTTGAAACTACTAAAGACTTGGTTTGGCTTTAGTGTTTTGAAATGAAACAGCAGTTGTTTGAAACAATTGAAGAGTAAAGTGCTCATCAGTTGTTGTCGTCAATTCACATATCTCAGTTGTTTCATTTGACCTTAACACTTACTCAGCAGATTATCTGATTCAGATGTTTCATTGGTCATCAGTACTTATCTGTTAGAACAGACATCAGTAGTTGTAACCACAACAGTAGTTGTAATACATCATACCTTGCAACAAATAAAGTACTTCAGTACTTTTAAGTAATTTAGTCTTCAGTAGTTATGAAAACTGCTGAAGATAAAATAACTTATCAGTACTTATTTTTGACAGCTGTATACTAATGCTCATCAGTACTTGTGAACTGAGATCATTAGTAGTTGTCAAATCATTCAAGCTGCAATACCAAGCCTTAGCACAAGTTTGGAAAGTTGCACTGTCCAAAGGCTTAGTAAATATATCTGGAAGCTCATCAGCACTAGAAACAAACTTTGGATCAATCAGACCTTTTTCATAACTATCTGATAAAATGATGTCTGATCTCAGTATGTTTGGTCCTAGAATGCTGGACAGGATTCTTAACAATACAAAGATCTGAAGCACTATCCATCAGTAAAGGAGTCTTAGTCTCTGTAATGTCATAATTCAGTAATTGATTCTGAAGCCAGAGTACCTGAGATGCACAACTTGCAGCAGAAATGTACTCTGCTTCAGCAGTGGATGTAGCAACTGAAGTTTGTTTCTTACTCTACCAAGAAACTAAACAATTGCCTAGAAATTGGCATCCACCAGAAGTTGATTTTCTGGTTAATTTACACCCTTCATAGTCACTATCAGAGAAGCAACTAATTTGCAAGAGTGCAGAGTGGAATACCAAAGTCCTAGAGATTGAGTTCCTTGCAAATATCAAGATCCTTTTGACTGCAATCATATGGGATACTTTAGGTGCAGCCTGAAATCTAGCACAGACACAAGTTGCAAACATAATGTCTGGTCTAGAAGCTGTAAGGTACATCAAGGAACCAATCATACATCTGTAAAGAGTTTCATCATTGCTTTACCTTTCTGATCAGCATCCAGTTGTGTGGTGTTGCATATGGGAGTAGAAAACAGGGCTTACAGTTTTGTAAATCAAAGTTTTTCAACAAATCCTTTGTATATTTTGACTGATGAATGAAAGTTCCATCAGCCATTTGTTGATTTGCAAACCCAGAAAGAACTGTAATTCTCCGATGGCACTCATTTCAAACTTTTGTTGCATCAACTTAGTAAAGGCATCACACAACTGTGGATCAGAGGATGCAAAAATAATATCATCTACATAAATTTGAACAAGGAGCTTATGCATGCCTACTTTCTTAATGAACAAGTTTTTATCTATGGAGCCTCTAGTGAAAATTTTTGAAGAAGAAAGTTAGACAGTGTTCATACCAGGCTCTGGGAGCTTGTTTTAATCCATAAAGAGCCTTATCAAGCTTATAAACCAATCTGGATGTTTATGATCTTCAAAACCTGGTGGTTGACACACATAAACTTCTTCTTTTATTTTACCATATAAGAATGCACTTTTGACATCCATTTGAAAAACTTTAAGATTATGGAAAGCAGCATAAGCTAAGAACAATCTGATTGCCTCCAGTCTGGCTACAGGGGCAAAGGTTTCATCATAATCAATACCTTCTTCTTGTGAGACCCCAATACAACCAGTCTGGCCTTGTTCTTGACAATTTGACCTTTTTCATCATTTTATTCCTACACCCATTTAGTGCTATTGCACACTTACCTGGGGGTAGAGAAACCAGTTCCCACACTTGCTGCTTTTGAAACTGAAGAAGCTCAAGTTGCATGGCTTCAGCCAATCCATTGGCTCTTAATGCAATATGATAGTTCTTTGGTCTTGCTGACTGATGAAGAGAGCATAAAAGCAGAAATTGGACAATTAACTTCTAGTTGAAACACCAGCATTGATGTCAACAATGATCTGAGACATGGGGTGATTCTTCAGTTCTTGATACTTAATAAGATCTGTGCAAGTGTTTGTAGGTGATTCATCAGCAACAGATGGTGATCCAGACTCTTGAAACGTAAAATGAGATGGCAATTCAAATGAAGTAGAGGAATAGAGATCTCCTCAGCATTGTTGTGGATGGACTGCTGAAGCTACAAGAACATCAAGGTTAGTAGACTCAGGCAGGTGATCACTAAACCTTGCATTTGTATCACCAGATGAATGACTAGTTGCAGGAGATGATAGATTCACAGTTGCTGCAACAGCTGGAGGCTGATAAGGAACATATTGCAGTATGTCCAAATCAAATAGCTCCATAGGGTTTTATGGAATTTTC
The DNA here is from genome assembly GCA_025506515.1 of Flaveria trinervia. Classification (NCBI taxonomy): domain Eukaryota; kingdom Viridiplantae; phylum Streptophyta; class Magnoliopsida; order Asterales; family Asteraceae; genus Flaveria; species Flaveria trinervia. The sequence continues at coordinate 8,362,907 of CM046458.1, read as the reverse complement.
TCCTTTGGAGTTTCATTAAACTTTACAAGCAAGGTTTCTTCAACTATCTTTGTTTTGCAATTAAAAACTCTGTATGCCTTGCAAGTAGATGAATACCCAACAAAGTACCATGCATCCACCTTTGATTCAAACTTCTGAAGTGGATCCTTTGTGTTAAGAATATAACAGGGACACCCAAATGCTCTAAAGAAGGAAATCAGAGGAGCCAAATGATGTAACACTTCATAAGGAGTCTTCATCAACCTCTGATTTACTAACACTCTATTTTGCACATAGCAAGCTGTGTTGACAGCTTCAGCCCAAAAGGTTAGTGGCAAACCAGAATCAGTCAACATTGACCTTGCAGCTTCAATAAGGGTAAGGGTCCTTTTCTTTCTCTCCACCACTCTATTTTATTTAGGAGTTCTTGGAATGCTATACTGCCTCTTGATTCCCTTAGAGAAATAGAATTCATCAAGTGTGCGGTTTCTAAATTTTGTGCCATTATCACTCCTCACACACTTGACAGAAAGGGGGACTGCTTTTCCATATGCAACACAAAGTAGATGATGATTTGACTAGCCTAATCTTTTGAATGTAAGAAGAAGGTCCATACAAATCTGGAATAATCATCCACAATACCAGACAGTATTTTTCTTTGCCATGCTCATCACTCTTACTGAACCAAAAAGATCCATATGCAGTAATTGCAAGCAGGCAGTGGTCTTTGGTTTTCTATTGGAGGAAATAATACTTTGTGTGCTTTCCTTTTAAACAAGCAGAGCAGTTGTCATCACATTTGAACTCCTTTAGTGGCAGACCTCTAACTAAACCATGATGGATAAGCTGGTTCATGTTTTTAAGATTCACATGACCAAGCCTTCTGTGCCATAGTTCGAATTCCTGAGGAGAGGCCTTGGAGAACAGACATGGATGACCTTTTAGATCAATTTTCTTTGATAATTCTAAGGCTTATACTCTTTCCAATCCTGTTGGCCTTTAGGAGAGTATGTTCATCCAATATCTTGTCAATCATTCTCAAAACATTGGAAGACAGAATTCGACAGTTTTGACTGGTGAAAAGTGCAACATGCCCTTTATCAGACATTTGACTGACACTCAACAAGTTGTACTTGAGATTCTCCACATGGTTAAAATCATCAATTCTTATCTCACCATTTGACACAAAGCCTTTGCCTATGATGTAACCCTTAGCATCATTACCAAAAGATACAAATCCCTTCTTTCCTTAAGAGTCACGAAGAAGAGAACTGCTCCTGTCATATGCATAGATCCTCCACTGTCCACATACCAGATGCTTCTATGCATGCTGAAGAACCCTACATTTGCCACAACAAACTAGTTGCTTTTGAGCCTAAACCATTTTGGTTTTGGGTCTGTTCTCATCAACAGATTTTATACTAACTGATTTGTCATGATTAACAGCCTTTGAAAGTGGAGGTGGTGCTAAAAAGAATTCCTTTGATTTGGCTTAGTTTTCCTTTTCAGTGGTTTAATCACAGGTACATCTATTTGGTTAACTCTTCCCAACAGATGTTGAACCATCATAACAAGTTGTGTCTGATTGGTTGTTAAAGCCTTCAGTTTAGCAGACACATCAGTACTTGTTTTTGATAGGTTCCTGTGACTCACCATGTCCTCCTTTTTGAGAGACACAGACTTAGTCTGGTGTTTTGATACTCCTTGAGGAATATTTCAGTTGTTTTATGATGAACCCCTTCTTTTTTTAGATTTTTGTGAAACTTTGGGTTATCAGTTTGAGATGTTTATGGCACAAACTTGGTTTCAAATTCATCTTTCATTTTATTAATTTTCTTTTTAATGATTTTATCTTTGTTGAATTTGGAACCTTTCTGTACCAACATTCATCAGTGAGATGATTGAATAGACCACATATTTCACATGGCTTTTTCTTCATCTTTTGTTGTTCAACTGCTGAAGAAGATGAAACTACTGAAGGTGTGTTCTTCAGTACTTTCTTCCTTTCAGTACTTATGAAGTACTGAAAGATTTGTAACAACTGAAGACTTGTTCTTCAAAAGTTTTCTATCAGTATTTTTGGATTTCTAGATAGACTCTTCAGCAGTTGTCAAACCATTTTTGTTTTCATTTGGTTTGAAATGTTCTTCAGGTGTTGTTACTTGCTCTTCAGTACTTTGAATACTTTGTGAGACAGCACCTGAAGTGCTCAGCTTTTCTTTGATCATGTGTTTATAACAGTAAGACCATCAGCAGATTGATTAGCTGAGGTACTATTACTGACTTCATCCTCTGATTTTGCATTATCACTTGAGGATGAGACACATGATGATGTGGTTTGGGAATTGCTTTCACCTTCAGATTTTATTTCTGTCTTGGGAGTAAAATCTATAGGAGGTACAGTGTGATTATACCCAATCCCAAACTTCACATTTGAAGTTGTTTGCTTACTGAGAAGCATTTCAAACCCTTTGCAGGATGTTACCTAGCGTTCACACTCTACTTGAGTAGCTGCAAGTGTTTCTTTGAGATTCTTATGATTCTCTAAAATGACCTCTACCTTTGCCTTTTCATTAGTGATTTGGCATTTTAATTTGTAAATCTCATCATCTTTTTCTTTTAAGACAGACTCAAACTTAGCTTTTCTTTTGGAAATCACTTTCTCTAGGTCAAGATTTTGATTAATTAAAGCTACATTTGCTTCTCTAATTGAGACAAAAGCAGCTATGCATGACTCAGAACACAACTTGGCCTTAGTCTCAGAAGATACTTGTGGTACCTGTGATGATGAAGCATTTGAGCATGAACCATCAGTAGACTCCAGGGCCATAAGAGCAACATTTCCAAAAGGATTTTCACCACCATGTTGACCAGCACCAGAAAACACTTGTTCAAAATAACCAGAAAGATCATCTGGTAAGCTACTCTCAATCAACAACTCCAAGAGTGAAGAAGCTTTGATGTGATTGATTGAGATTGTTGATTTGATTGAGATGGTGAGGCTTAGGTAGGGCATGTGGTTGTTGAGCTATGGGTACTGGAACCTGATTGGACTAAGGCATGTAAAAACAGGATAAGGATATGGCATTTGACCTGAGGGACAAAATATGCAGGAGATGATTGAATTTTTGAATGATGACCAGAACTGGTAGAATGTTGCCCTTTGTTTTGTGAGCTATTACATGGAAAGGTCACAAAGGGTGCAGAAGAGTTAGATCCAGATGATCTACACTCTCTTGCAAAATGTCCAAGTCTATGGCACTTGTGACACCTCAACTTGCTCTTGTCAAAACCAACTTTGGTTTTTCTAGAGAGACCAGGAAATTTTCTACCTGTCCTTTTGTAAAATTTTTGAGATCTGATATTGATTAATGTCATTTGGCTTAAAATATCCATCTCTTCCAAATCATGATGAGCAATTCCTTTCAATCTTCCATCAAAAAGCATAAATTATCACTACTACACCCTGAATTACTATCAATACCAACAAAAGCAGGATCTCCATTGTTTGAAGAGAAATTATATGCTCATCATAAGAACTTTCTGATGCAGCATATTCTGACTCATGACCAACCAGAGCAGTATTCCCTGGTACAAAATCATCAGTGACCTTCCCAGATGAAGCCAGTTTCCTTTTCTGTTCTATCTCTCTTTCAATGTTAACAGTTTCCCATGAAGTTGGTGAGAGATAGATTGTCCAGATTTGCACTGGAGCGTAGGACAATAGTATATGTGTCCCATCTCTCAGGCAGGATCTGAGGAATCTGTTGTTCATCTGACTGTTTGTATATTCATGTTTAACCATTTTCAGCTCAGATATCAAATTGGAGAATCACTCAAACTGTTGAGTCAGTGATTCACCCTTTCTATGAGAGAATGTCTCATATTGCTGGGCAAGGATCTCTCTATTGTTTGCCAAGACCTCATCAGTTCCTCCACATTGTTCTTTCAGAGCAACCCAGAGGTCATGAGCAGTTTCATGATGCATAAGTCCAGAATAGATTTCATTAGGCAGTGCCATGGCCAGAATTCCATGGGCTTTAGAATCAATTTCAAACAGTTTCAGATCTTCATCTGAGTATTGCTCTTTCTTCTTCGGAACCATCTCACTAGTTTCCGGATTACTCACCGTAGGCTTATATGGTCCATGAACCACAGATTTCCAACAACCTGAACTGTTGACAGACAGGTGATGGAGCATTCGGCGTTGCCATATGTTATACTCACTCCTAACAAGCATTGGAGGCTTTGTTGAGGAGCCAGTATTGTGAAGATCCTTGATTGATGTAGCCATTTTCACCAATTCAAACAGTTTAATGAGATTTTAACAGATCTAGCTCAAAAACTCAACAACACAGTTTGAAACAAGACGAATCTCAAATTAATTCATCGGAAGCAATAGAAAATCAAACTCTATAACCAATTCTTGCAAATTTGCTAATTCGATCAAACTTAGATATCAAAAGAGCAGTTACAATGATCAATTGTTAAATCGATCAGTGATTAACCAGCTCTGATACCATTTGAAAGGATCGGGATCTAGTTTGATCAATTAGATTAACATTTGCAGCGGAATAGCACAAGAATTAGACGAAATTTTAGCAAGAATAATATGAATATTCAATCAAACAGTAACGGTTATAGAGAGAGAACTTTCTTCAAAGAGAATGTTTTCATTCATGCACACGCTTCGGTTGCCAGGAAATTAGGTCAACATCCTTTTACATCACTTGATAGTGACAGCTAACTGATTTATACAAACAACTGAAAGTAAACTAAACTACTGAAGATGTCCACAACAACTAAGGACACCTTCACAAAAAGTTAAGTACAAGCTAACATTACAACTACTGAAGTTATAACATCTGAAGTGTAAGAACTTCAGATGTTTTACATAATATAAAACTACTGATACAAACTACTGAAAAGTAAACCATCACAACTACTGAAGAGAACTACTTCAGCTGTTGTGACAACTTTTGAGAACTTTGTCTTCAACTGTTGTCTTCAGAATTTGTCTTCAGATTTTGTCTTCAGACTTTGTCTTCAGCTGTTGTCTTCAGACTTTGTCTTCAGCTGTTGTCTTCGGACTTTGTCTTTAGCTATTGTCTTCAGACTTTGTCTTCAGACCTTGTCTTCAGACTTTGTCTTCAGACTTTGTCTTCAGCTGTTGTAGACCACTTTAGTTGTTTTGATGTCTGTGGGACTTAAAGGTTTTTCTGACCTAGCTCATTGGTTCTTTTGGTCCAACAAACTTATTCTCGATGACATGTGGAATCTACGCTTATTATCATGGGTTTAATTCCTTAGACTTTATGTCTAATCTATGAAAATCTCATCAAGGTTTTGATTTTATTAACCTAAGAAATTTGTGTGACACATAGACACCTATATTCTGGTTTCCCTGGCAAAAGCCCTTTGGGCTAAGGTAAGCATTTCGCATAAATCCTACAGGACTAGTTATGCTTACCTGGGGATTTCTGGGATAAGTGATGAACTATGGTCAACATACATAAGTTTCTAAGGCAAATGTGTCAATTTACCTTGACGTGTCAACGTTTCCAATGGTAATACATTACCAAATGGAACCATTCCATGTGTCTTACACCTCTTGACTTACTCTTGTCTAATTACTATCCTATGTTATTCTCGTTCCCGTGTCTAACTTGTTTTATATATCCAGCATGTCTCATTACCATGGAAAACGTGGAAGTTCTGACCGTAAGCTAGCTGGCATGATTGCACAACAAATGCCAGTTGTTATCCCAACCATGGTTGCTAAACTCAATAGCACCTTGATGACCGATTCCAGTAACAATGGAAATGGTCAAGAGAAAATAGCAACAACCAAGGCGGGAAATCACACCTGCACATTCAAGCATTTCAACTTATGTAAGCCCACTAGGTTTAGTGGAAAAGAAGGAGCCACTGGACTTCTCGAATGGTTTGAAGTATGGAGAATACGTTTATTGTCAGCAAGTGTCCCGATGAATTCAAGGTTCGCTATGCTACAAGTGTCCTTCAACAACGGCACTGACGCGGTGGAATAGTGACAAAAGGAACCGAGGTGCTGAAGTTGCCTTGGCATTACCTTGGGAAGAATTTAAGGACATAATGATCCAAAGTTCTACCCGAGGAGTGAATTGCAAAATCTAGAGGAGGAGTTCTGGAACGTCAAGCAAGATGGTGGAAATCATTTGGCTTATTCCACCCGATATCATGAGTTGAGCATGCTCTTACCCCACATGGTGGATACCGTACCCCGCAACATCGAGAAGTTTAATAAGGGGGTACCACCTCAAATTCAAGATATTGTGGTGGGTAGTAGGCCCACAACCTTGGAGGAGGCGATTACTATCACCGCCCAACTCACTGAAAACCATATTAGGGTTGACACTTTGTCGGGAAAGGTGCTAAACTTGCTGCAAAGGTGACACCCGAGGCTACAAAAGAGGTGAAGGCCGAGTCCTCTTTCCAAAGCAAGAAGCGCAAGTTCACACCGACTCGTATTACGCGATGATAGCACCGAATGTCCCTCAAAGGCAAGATGTCGTTGCAAATCAAGCCCCGTGGCGAGGGCTTATACTAGGCCGCACCCGATGTGCAATACTTTCAAGTACCATCACGCGAGTAACACTCCCTGCCGAGTTTGCTCATTGTGTGGGAAGTATGGGCATCTAGTGGCTACTTGTCATCGTGCTCCGAACAATACGGTGATGTTTGCTAATCGAGTTTGCTACAAATATGGCGAACCTAGACATATTCGTCCACAATGTCCTCGCAATGCGGGAACTATGCCACCGACTCATGGAAGAGCCTTCAACATCAATGCCAACCAATCACAAGCCAAAAACGACGTGGTGAATGGTACGCCATTAAATTTCTTTTAAATTGTTCTTTATCTTGTAAAAAACCCTACCTACATTTATCATACCAATAATAGGTCATTACTGAATAGATATGTATCTTGTAAATAGAGAATATGCTTCAGTACTGTTTGATTTGGGTGCGGATACGAGTTTTGTGTCTTTGGAGTTCAAGCCTATACTTTCTAAATTGCATGCTAATCTAGAAAGACCCTTTACATTCAAAGTCGCCGATGGAAAGTCGATCATCGTAGACGTTGTAATACGTGATTGTAGTTTGAATCTTAATGAGCACGACTTCATAATCGACCTTATTCCTATGCAACCAGGATGTTTCGACGTTATTATCGGCATGGATTTGTTAGCCAAGCAACACACGGAAATCTTATTCTTTGAGAAGTGCATTCGAATTCCCTTACCGTCAGGTGATACTTTGAAAGTATTTGGGGAAAAATCATCCCAAGGGCTCAAACTTATGTCCTGCATCAAGGCCCGAAAGTGCTTAAGTAAGAACTACGTAACTTTCATGGCTTATGTAGTTAACACGAAAGCCAAGGGTAAAGAACCGAATGACATCCCTGTTGTACGAGATTTTCCCGAGGTGTTTCCCGAGGATCTTAAGGGGTTACCTCCCGTACGAGAAGTTGAGTTCAAAATCGACTTGATCCCTAGTGCAAACCCTGTGGCTAAATCACCTTATCGTCTTGCACCGTCGGAAATGCAAGAACTAGCTAGTCAACTGAAAGAATTGACTGATAAGGGTTTCATTCGTCCCAGCTCCTTACCATGTGGTGCTCCTGTGTTGTTCGTAAAAAGAAAGATGGTTCTTTCCGTATGTGTATCGACTACCGGGAACTAAACAAGCTCACCAACAAGAATCGATATCCTCTTCCTCGAATCGATGATCTCTTCGATCAACTTCAAGGAGCTACACAATTCTCGAAGATCGATCTACGTTTTGGATATCATCAATTACATGTTCACGATGATGATATTCCAAAACCTCCTTCCATACTCGATATGGACATTACAAGTTTATGGTTATGCCTTTTGGTTTAACCAATGCACCTGTTGTGTTCATGGATCTCATGAATCGAGTATGTAAGCCGTATATGATAAATTTGTGATCGTGTTCAACGATGATATTCTTATCCATTCCAAGACAAAAACCGATCATGAGATGCACTTGCGACAAGTTCTCGAACTTTTAAAGAAGGAGAAACTATACGCCAAGTTTTCTAAGTGTGAGTTCTGGCTAGAGGAAGTCCAATTCTTAGTTGTGCGGGGAATAACCAAGGAATTCATGTTGACCCTGCTAAAATAGAAGTCGTGAAAAACTAGTGCGTTCCCACTACCCACCCCAAAGTTCGTTTTTTCTTGGTTTAGCGGGTTATTACCGTAGATTCATGCAAAATTTTCGAAGATTGCTAAACCACTAACAGTGCTAACCCAAAAGAACCGACTCTTTGAATGGGGACCTGAATAAGAAGAGGCTTTCGAGACATTAAAACGCAAGTTGTGTAACGCTTCTATTCTAACACTCCCCGATGGAAATGATGATTTTACTGTGTACTATGATGCCTCTAATCAATGTCTTGGTTGTGTTCTCATGCAACGAGGAAAAGTCATAGCATACGCGTCGAGGCAATTGAAGGTTCATAAAGTGAACTACACAACCCACGATCTTGAACTTGGTGTTGTGGTTTTTGCTTTGAAGATCTGGCGACACTATCTTTATGGGACACAATGCACAGTCTACACTAATCATAAGAGTCTCCAACACATGTTCAATCAAAAGGATCTCAACATGAGACAAAGATGCGGGATCGAGCTGATTAGCGACTATGACTATGACATTCGCTATCACCCTAGAAAGGTGAATGTTGTAGCCGACACGCTGAGTCGCAAAATCCACAACAAGATTGTCTCGCTCCGAGAAATCCGAGATCGAAGGCAGTGGTTTGACACATTAGGGGAATTTGATACCGAGATTCGTGTGGATGTTAACGATGCTATTATCATACTTCAAAACATAAGGATTGACAGTGATCTCAAACTATTCATTCGGGAGGCCCAACAAGAAGCGTTAACCGAGGAAGGGAAAGATGAAGATTTGTGTTTAACGTTCAGTCACAACTGGAGACAAAATTAAACGGCATGTGGTATTTCTTGAATCAACTTTGGATTTCGAATCGTGACAATCTCCGATAGTTCATTATGAACGAGGCTAATCAAATCCGATATTCTATTCATCCGGCTCCGATAAGATGTACATGGATCTTTGGGTCAATATTCGTGGCCTGGGATGAAGAAAGACATAACTTCTTATGTTTCAAAGTGCCTCACGTGTGCAAGGGTCAAAGCCGAACACCAACGACCGAGTGGTTTACTTGAACAACCCGAAATCCGTATGTGGAAATGGGAGCACATATCGATGGATTTCATAACCAAGTTACCTCCTACCCCTCGTGGCCATGATAGTATATGGTAATTGTTGAACTTTTGACCAAAACGGCACATTTCATACCAATACGAGACACTTACAAAGTCTCAAGATTGGCTTGTATCTACATTGACGCAATTGTGAGTCGTCATGGCGTGCTGTTGCACATCATATCCGACTGAGACGCTCGTTTCACTTCGAACTTTTGGTTGTCTATGCAAGAACTCTTGGTACTCAATTGGATCTAAGCATGGCTTACCATCCTCAAATGGACGGTCAAACCGAGCGAACCATCCAAACCTTGGAGGATTGCTACGTCTTTGTGTCCTTGATTTTGGTGGTGACTGGGATACGCATTTACCGTTAGCGGAATTTTCGTATAATAATAGTTATCACTCAAGTATCAAGATGGCACCATTCGAAGCACTTTATGGTCATAAATGTCGTTAACCGATCTGCTAGACCAACAATGGTGAAAACTTCATCACTCGTTCTGATCTTATACAAGAGACGACCGATAAAGTCTCTATAATCCGCAAGAACGTTGAAGTAGCAAGAAGTCGACAAAAGAGCTATGCTTACAAGCGACGCAACCCATTGGAGTTCCAAGTTGGGGATATGGTTCTTCTTAAGGTTTCACCGTAGAGAGGTGTTGTTTGCTTTGGAAAGAAGGGTAAACTGGCTCCACGATTTGTAGGACCCTTCAAAATTCTAAAAAGGATTAGGAAGGTGGCTTATAAACTGGAACTACCTTCTGACCTTAGTGGAGTCATCTTGTGTTCCATTTCTCAAATTTGAGAAGGTGCTTGGCTGACGAGGGTCTGCATGTTCCATTGGAAGATATCCACATTGACGAGTCATTGCACTTTGTTGAGAAACCTGTTGAAATTATGGATCGTATTATGAAGAAAACTAGAACCACAACTACCCCAATTGTCAAGGTTTGTTGGGAAGTGTGGAGCTGAGTTCACTTGGGAGCGTGAGGACCATATGAAGGAGAAATACCCATACTTGTTTGCTTACTTTTATTCCTAATTTCCGGACGAAACTCTTTTAAGTTGGGGAGACTGTAACATCATGTATTTTTGGTTAACTAAAAGTTAGCATTGTTTATTCTTGTAAGGACCATTGTGTCAAACATGAAACTCATGGGTTACTTGTGCTTATTTCCTAGTTTGGGTTTAATTCTTTATTTTGAAAGCTAATAATTTTAATTATTAAATGAAACATAATTAATAATATTAATAATAATAATAATGGTAATGATAACAATAATAACAATAACATTAATAGTAATAATGCAATAGTAATGAAAGTTAAAAACAATAATAATAATAGAACTAATAACTAATAAAAGTTAATAAGTAAAAAAGTTGTAAGATAATTGAAACTTAATGATAATTGTAGAGATTAATGAAGACGCTAATGCAACCTAAACATCCAATGTCTATCCTGCATACTGCACATGTACTATGAAGAAGAATGCTTAGGAAGTTTCACACATGCAACATAAATATTCTAAGTGTGAAATCTTCCGAAGCCAAGACCAATATCTTCTGAAGCAAAATATGAAGTCTTCCGAAGCCTCAGAGACAAAGTCTTCCAAAGCTTCAACTTATGAAGACAGATTTCTTCCGAAGACTTTTAACACATGCTTTATCTTATGTACTTTCCCATAAAGCTGGACACCTTTCCGCTGCACCTCTGTAAAGTCACCAACTTACATGAGATGGTGAAAAGGTCCATGCTTTTGGTAAGTGTACATTGAGGTCTTGAGTCTGTAACTTTCTACTTCATGTACTTTATCCTTTTTGTAATAGATAAGGATGTGAGCTATGGCATGTCATAGTCACTACTCAAAAGGCAATCTGCCTTTTGACTCTACAATTGATTTTGTTTTGTGTCTAGTCAATTGTATCCAGCTGGCTTTCAAAGTATAGCCGGCTGTAGGATGTAGTATAAGTATCTCATGTTCTTGTATCTTTGAATTATGCTTTGTAACACTTGTAATAGAACATAGAGAGCAATATACTGCATTCTTGAAAACCATATACTTGTGTTCTTTGTGTTCTGTCTCTTTCATTACTTGTGTTCTTAGTGTCTTACCTTGGTTAATCCAGTTTACTATTTGATTAAGTTTAGTTAATCTCCTCTTTGTGTTGTTGTGTTGTAACTTAGCACCCTTCAACGATCCTGTATTTGGTATCAGAGCTTTTCAGGCTCTTGATATAAGATCTCACCATCTTAAGATCCCTCACACACACAAATACTAAACTTTTCAAATGGCAGCCATTTCTAAGACTGATATGGAAACTGGAACCATGAACAAGTCCCCACTGATCACTTTTGATGAGTTTGACACCTGGTGTTTAAGAATGGAAGGTTTCATCAGGTCTCTTGATTCAAGAATGTGGGAGTCTATTGAGAATGGACCTTTCATACCTAGCACCCCTTCTGCTACTGGTACTGGTATGATCCCCAAAGATATGGCTAACTACTCTGATGAAGATAGGAAGAGAGTAGAGATTGACAGAAAAGCCATGACAACCCTTCAAACTGCCCTTCCAAACTCTGTGTACAGAGGTTTCAAGAAGTGCAAAACAGCCAAGCAGTTGTGGGATGCACTGAAACTGATGTATGAGGGTTCCTCTGAAGCCAAGGAGAACAGGAAGGATCACCTAAGCAGCAGTTTGAAAACTTCACCTTCAAAACAGGTGAAACCATGACTCAGCAGTACTTTAGGTATGTTGAGATTATGGATACCCTAGTGGATGGAGGAGTCTCTCTTGAGAACAGAGACATTGTAAGGAAGTTCATGTCCTCACTTCCTAGGCAATAGACACACTACTGTGTGGTGATCAAGAGAACTGAAAATCTCAAAACTCTTACTCTGACAGAGTTATATGGGATTCTCAGTGGCTACCAAATGGAGATGAACATGTAAGGTTCATCTGGCAAATCCAACAATCAAATAGGTTTAGCCCTACATGTGGTTGAAAAGGATAGCATAGAACCCAAACATCATCTCATATGCTACCCTGACAACTCACCAAAGGATCCTTTCATCATTTTCCCAGAGACACCAAGAGAGAACTACACTCAAGAAAGCCCATTCCAAGAGACAAGCTCTTCTCAAGCTTTTGTGTCTTCTGATGAAAGCTGTGGCAACTTTCTTTTCACTCTTGAAGACCTAGATTGTATTCATCCAGATGATCTGGAATACATGGAAATAGTCCAGCAGATGGCTCTTCTCACTCACAGGCTAAGAAGTTCTACAAGAGGACTGGAAGGAAGTTTCCAAGAAATGCAACCAGTGGAAAGTTTGGCTTGGACAAAGGCAAAGTCAAGTGTTACAACTGTAACTTGATGGGCCACTTTTCCAGAGAATATGACGCACCTAAAACATATGGTGGCCAAACATAGTCTAGACCAAACTACACTAACAAAGCTCTCCAGAATGAGAAGTCAAAGCAGTAGGCTGCTATTGCTGTTAAAGAAGGAGGCTTTGACTAGAGCTTTCAGGTGGAAGATGCTTCTCCTAACCAAGAATTGATGGCAGATCATGATGAAGTGAAGGTATTAGAACATCTCTGTACTCCTAAATGCATTGCTAAAGTTAATAGATACAGGTGCTATAACCTGGAGATGAGATCTGACCTTGAGTCCTTAAACATTTTAAATTCTGATTTTAGAAAGTCTGAAAATGATTATAAACTGAAGATAGAGGACCTTGAGAAAACCATTTCGGTTCTAAAACATGAACACACAGATTTTAGGACTCAAATAAAAGATCTCATAACCAAGTTAACTGAGTGCTAGGCTGAGCTTGTGATCAGCAAAGCCAGGGTAGAAAAGAGTGTTCTTGAAGAAGAGACCTTCAAGAGCATGATATCCTCATCCCTACACAACAAAGTGTGCTATCAAAACAGGCAGGGACTGGGATCAAATGAGATAGCTCCTCCACACATAATCTTGTCTGTAAGATCTCCTAGGTGTGGAACTTGTGAAGATGAGCTTCTTCTCATAGATCCTATAAGTGAAGAGATGAAGAAGAGATAGTGAGGAATTCCTCTGAAAAGAGTGAAGAGGATTCTAAGAAGGGCCACTATCCTTCTGAGGAGAAGAATAAGACTATGATGACCAAGTCCATGAGAAAGAACTTGATCAAAAAGATCAAAAGAAAGGCAAGGAAGGCTCAAGAGATCAAGACTACTTTTGACTCTAAGCAGAAACAAGTTTTCATCTCTGCAGGGTTTAAAGTGGTAGGGACTGAAGACATCAACCAAAACTCTTCTGCTAAGAGTTCTGGTTCTTGTTCAATCATCTAAGTAACAAGAAGAAGACTGATCTGCTGTGTACCACTGCTGCACAGCCTGGACCATCAAACTCCAAGAACAGTTCCCAGCCCAAAGGAACTATCTCAGTATCTGCAAAGATGAAGGTGGAGAAGGGATGTGACCAAAGGAAGTCTTGTTCCCAGCAGAAGACTCTTATGAAGAAGAAAACGATGTGTGTCATGTGTGAAAGTACCTCTCACATTGCTAAGGATTGTCCATACAATCCTAAAGATACTATCCATATGACCAGTACAAAGACTTCAAAGAGTTCAAAGAAGATTCAAGCTTCGGAAGGAAAACCTATTTCCTTCGGAAGCTTCAAGTCTAAGAAGAAGGGAAGTGGAAAATTACCCTCGGAAAAAAAGTTGGTCTCGGAAGAAAGGAGTTCTTCCGAAGCACTGAAGTCTCTGCAGTGTTTGCAGAATCTTCCGAAGGTTTAGTCATCAAAACTTCCGAAGTTCCAAAAGCTTCCGAAGTTTTGAAGGTCAAGTCCAAGAATCCAAAGGTGGTGTGGAAGTCTAAGAAAGACCAAGTGACTGAGAATTCTCCATCAACAACAGCTCAAGATCCCCTTAGTACAACCATAGGATCTATTACTATTGAATTACCTTTTGTTAATGAGACCGAGACAAGCAAGGCTTGGGTTTTCAAATGTAACTAATCATGTTCTTTGTGCAGGGATAGCTGAAGACAAATAAAAATGTCTGGATCATTGATAGTGGCTGTTCCAGGCACATGACAGGCAATAGGTCACTACTCCAGAACTTTGAAAGAATTGATGGAGGACTAGTTGTTTTTGGAGGAGATGAAGGTGGTTACATTTCTAGAAGGGGCAAGGTCACAAATGGTAAGCTCAGCATTGATAAGGTAAACTTTGTCAAAGAGCTTGGGTACAATCTTATGAGTGTATCTCAATTTTGTGATCAGAGTCATAACATGCTCTTTACTGAGTATGAGTGCATTGTTCTCAAGCCTGGTGTGGTCATTCCTCATGAGCATATCCTGCTTAGAGCCCCCAGGAAAGGGAACATGTACAAGATGGATTTGCAAGAAACATCTCCCTCTGGAGAAGTTTTATGCTTTCTGTCTAAAGCTAATAGTGATGAGTCTTTCCTATGGCATAAAAGAATGTGCCATGTAAACTTAAAAAACATGAACAGATTAATTAAAAATGATTTGGTAACTGGAATACCAAGAAAGAGTTTACAAGTGATGACCATTGTGTTGAATGCCTGAAAGGGAAGCAACATAAGGTATCTCACAAGCCTAAGGAAATGAACTCCATCACTACTCCCCTACACTTATTACATATGGATCTTTTTGGCCCCACCAGTGTAATGAGTTTAGGAAGGACCTCTTACTGTTTAGTGATCACTGATGACTTTACAAGATTCACCTGGGTTTTCTTCCTTAGAACTAAGGATATGACTCCTGAGATTCTGAAGAATTTCATCTTAAATTTGAGATAAATCTGATCACAAGGTCAAGATCATAAGATGTGATCAAGGAACTGAAATTAAGAACCAAATCCTTAATACATTTTGTGATGAAAAGGTATTACAAGGCAATACAGTGCTCCCAGGACTCCTCAGCAAAATGGTATTGCTGAGAGGAGAAACAGGACACTGATTGAAACTGCAAGAATCATGTTGTCTGACTCTAAGCTGCATATCACCTTCTGGGCAGAGGCAGTCAACACTGCCTGCTTTGTGCAAAACAGAGTTTTAGTAGTTAAGACTCATGGAAAGACTCCTTATGAACTTTGGCACAAGAGGAAACCTTTCATTGGTTTTCTCGGGTCATTTGGTTGCCCTTGCACTATCTTGAATACCAAAGATCAAATTGCCAAGTTTGCTGAGAAATCAGATGATGGACACTTCATTGGATACTCTTCTCAAGCTAAGGCTTATAGAGTATACAATCTTAGAACTAGAGTTGTTGAGGAGTCAGCCAATGTGACTTTCAATAAACACACACCCTGTGTTGCTGGTTCTGGTCCGGATTGGCTATTTGATCTTGATTTAGTTACCAACTGTTTTAACAAATCTTGTGAGAATGTTTCAGGATCTGTAGAAAATTAAATACAAGTGATTCTGATCCAAGATTTGAGCTAAGAAGATTTTCAAGTCATACATCTTCAGCTCCAGTTGGAACTACTTCTGCAAGTAAGGTTTTTGTCAGCACTACAATGACAAATTCAGCTGATACATCTGGGGTGCCTTCAAATTCTAGCTCAGAGGCTCCACAACCAGATAAGAACACCTCAATTATAGAAGACAACAATGGTGGTGGTGAAAGTGACCAAGAATTTCTTGATGCCACTTACCACACCATAGATGAGAAGATCAATGATGTCACACATTGCTTGGATCAAGTCTCTCTTGAAAAGTGTGCTGATGTGGTGGGAGAAACATCTATGCCAGATCTAAATTTCTCTAATTTTGATCTTTCTTAGCAACTTGTTGTGATCCCTTAGCTTAGGATCCACAAGTCTCACCCCACCACAAACATCATTGGAGATGTTGTCTCAGGGGTAAGAACAAGAGGACAAACCCATGAAGCAAATGTTTGTCTTCACTCTTGTTTCCTATCCCAGATAGAGCCAAAGAAAGTTGATAAGGCTCTAAAGGATGGAAGTTGGGTTGAAGTTATGCAACAAGAGTTGCTTCAATTCAAAAGGCAGAAAGTTTGGAACCTTTGTCCTCTTCCTTGTGGGAAGACTGCCATTGGAACCAAAAGGGTGTATAGGAACAAGAAAGATGATAGAGGCATCATCATCAAGAACAAAGCTAGACTAGTTGTTCAAGGATACACACAAAAAGAAGGGATTGACTACACTGATGTCTTTGCTCCAGTAGCAAGATTAGAAGCTGTTAGGATATTCCTGGAATTTGTTGCATCTAAGAATTTTAAGGTCTTTCAGCTTGATATGAAGTGTGCCTTTTTGTATGGAGTGATTGATGAAGAAGTATATGTCAAACAGCCACATGGTTTTGTAGACCCTGATCATCCTGATTATGTCTACAAGCTTGACAAAGCTCTCTATGGGCTGCATCAGGCACCCAAGAAATGGTATGAGACACTATCTGAGTATCTTTGTAAACATGGATACAGGAGAGGTACTATAGATGGAACTCTCTTCATCAAAGGATAGGGAAATGACATACTGCTAGTTCAAGTGTATGTGGATGACATCATCTTTGGTTCAACTAATCCAAAGCTTTGCAAAGACTTTGAGAAGCTGATGAAAGATAGATTTAAAATGAGTGCCATGGGGGAACTCAATTTCTTTCTGGGAATTCAAGTGAAGCAAGTTGAAGATGGCATCTTGATAAGTCAGTCAAAGTATGTTCAAGACATACTCAAGATATTCAACATGACTGATTGTAAGATTTCTAAGACACCCATAGCTAGAAACCACTACCTTGGACCTGATCTTGAGGGGGAGTGTGTAGATGAGCACTTATACAGGGCTATGATTGGGTCTCTTATGTATCTTGCTGCTAGCAGGCTTGATATCATGTTTGCTACATGCATCTGTGCAAGATATCAAGCTAACCCTAAGATGTCTCACCTCATCACTATCAAGAGGATTCTAAGATACCTCAAAGGTGCATCAACACTTGGTTTATGGTACCCTAAGAATCCTGACTTCAATCTGTATGCCTATACAGATAGTGATTATGGTGGTTGCAACATGACTGTAAAGTCTACATCTGGGGGATGTCAGTTCCTTGGTGGAAGGGTTGTCTCATGGCAATGCACGAAACAATCCTGTGTCTCTGCATCAACTGCTGAAACTGAATACATTGCTGCTGCAAGCTGCTGTGCTCAAGTGCTTTGATTCAAAATCAGATGCTGGACTATGGGTTAAACTTCAAGGAGACTCCCATTCACATAGACAACAACAGTGCTATCTCAATCACAGAGAACCCTGTGCAGCACTCAAGGACAAAGCACATCAATATCAGGTATCATTTAATAAGAGATAACTATGAAAATGGATAATTAAACTAGTCAAAGTTCACACAGATGAACAATATGCTGATCTGTTTACAAAGACTTTTGATGAACAGAGATTTAAATATCTTATATCAGCTATTGGGATGATTAATTTGAGTAGGTTTTTCTTAAAATAATTCTTATTATTTCTTAAAATAGGTGTGTCCTAAGTTGTCTAGTTCATCACTTTCATAAGCTCATGTTTTCTTTGGATGAAAAATTCTTTTTGAAAGACTTTCCTTAGACTTTTGAAAATTTCTGCTACTTCGGAAGTTATACTTTTAACTTCGGAAGCAAATCATGCCTTCAAAATAAATAACTGTCTGAAAATTTTACCTTCAGAAGAGTTCTTAGATCTACCTTCCGAAGCTTAAATACTTCTATCAGACAATTACTTATTTTCAAGGACCATTTACTTCCGAAGCGAAATTCTCAAAACTCTCAGGAAATTCTTCCGAAGTTATTTTAGCTTCGGAAGCTTTTTAATTAAAACTTCCAAAGATAATTAACTTTCGGAAGCTTTTTGACTTACAAGAAAACTACTTTTTGAGCAAAAGTAAACTACTTTTTTAGAGGTGGGACCGACATCCGGATTTCAAAGTTTATCCTCCTTCATTAAACTTTATCTGAAATCCCTCTCACATATAAACCCAACGGTTTCCCCCTCTTTCTATCATCTGTTCATCCTCCAAAACCTAAAAACCTAAATTTCTCTCTGAAATTTCTTTCTTCCTTCTTTCTTCATCTTTAAGCTACCTCAAAATGGCCAACCTTGCTCATAGAAATGATCCCAACTTTACCATGCAGCTACACAGGCAAAACAATCAGGTTGCTTTGTTAAGCTTTGAGAAAGATTCTCATTTCTCAAAGGTTTGTTGTTTCTTAGCTTTATCAAACTACTTCACCTCCCTAACCATTGATCCTCCTCTCTATGAGGATAGCTGCTTGAATTTTGGAAGACCTGCCAAGAGGTCATTATGGACGGGGAGAAGGCACTGTCTGCCACAGTGCAGGGGAGAACAGTTTTCATCACTCCGGCCATCATCAATAGGCATCTTCAGCTGGATGATGAAGAAGGTGAGGTGTTCTTCCTAAAGGAAGCTGTCAATCATTCCTTTGAGCAGTGGGATATGAGGAAGATTTCTCTGTAAAGACCTTTAGGAAAGGGAAGGTCTCATCCCAGTGGAGATTCTACTCCATGTGGTCATCCACAGCTTATCAAACAAGCATGGTGGATGGGACCAGATTCCTAAGGATCTCTCCTTCATAATCCATGGAATGGTTCAGGGGGTCAAATTCAGGTATTCTCAGTTTGTTTATACAAATTTACTTGCTAATTTAGACTTCTTAGAATATTACATGTTTCCTAGATATGTGTAGTACATTTTTAACTGTGAACCGGGCTCACAGTTGAGGGAAACATGTAACATTCTTAAATTGGGACAGATGAAGCCCGGCATCTTTAAAATACTGAGAAAGCCCACTGTTGGCTTCTCTGGGGTAGAAACAGCCCTTGTCCCAAAAATGTTAGAGCTTATTGCTCAAGGTGACAACCTAGCAGCACAAGCTAGTGTTGAGCCCACACCTACTACCTCCCACCACCCACACAGCCTCAAATCACCATCACTTACCAACAAAATCCAAATGAACCCCTGCTCAGGCTATTTAGTCTGTGGAGGCCCCCATATACTCACCCATACAGGAAGAAGTGGACACTAGAGCTTCCACTTCTCCTGAGGAGCAGACCACTCCCATCTCTTCAAGAATCAGTGCTGAGGTTCCTCATGCTCAGCTTGATGAGCTCATTAGCCCAACTGCCTTAAGCTATCACTCTGAGTCTCAACACTCAAGTGATCAACCTTCAGGGGATAGTTACCATCCCCAGCCTATAGATCTCAACCAACCAATTCCCCACCTTGACTTCTATACTGATGAAGATCTAGGTTTCAGTGAGTATAATGATTCTCTCTTCTTTACCCCTACTCAAAGAGAGATGAATGCTCTCGAGTCTCCTACATCTATCCCACATCAGTCACCTACAACCGAGGTGGACACTTCTGAACCTATTCAGGATGTCCATATGGAAGAGGCTCTCACTTCTGAAAGTGATTACATCATTAAGACCTCAACCATAGCAACTCAGCCCACTGACATCTCAACTAAGATTGCCAGTGAGCAGAGGAAACCAGCAGCCAAGAACCTGAAGCTGGTGGTGAGAGAGAGGACTTTGGTCCAATCATCTCATCCCCTAATGAGTCTTCTGATGAAGATGAGGGGAATCTGAGACTAAAGGTGCACAAACTGACTAAAACATGCACCTATTTAGTCTCAAAGGTCAGTCACCTTGAATCTCAGGTGACTACCTTACACAACAGGATCAATGATCAGCAACTTGAGATTTCATATTCTTAAGGAAAAACTAGTTGGGAGACCCTTAAGAAGAGCTCAATCAGGAACACAAGAACCTGTGGATGTGATTGACCTATCTTCCAGCTCACCTATACAAGTGGGTGATGCTACCAAAAAGTGGGAGAAAGTTATCATAGTTACAGAACCTGGGAGTTCTTCAGAGAGAGTGTACACTGAGGACTCGCCATCCTCACTTGCAATTGTGCATTCTCAGCAACCTCCTCAAGTTCATATTGATGTGGATTACATAGACTCCTTCATACAGAGTTTGTTTGAGGATGGAATACCAAGGTCTATGTCATCTTCACCATCTTCCAATCACATCATTGGGTGGAGGTATGACAACATCAGGAAAGACCTAATCATATAAGAGTTCAAGGACAGCAAGAAGTCTTCAATTTTCAGACTTGAAACTACTATAAGGTCTGGATTTAGTCAACATGCCACTTGTCAACCTAAGCAAATCAAGACAAGCTGACAGACTAGCTTAAAGAATCCAAGACAGGATCACTGTAGAGTTCAGCTTAAGAAGGAGACTTAGGGAATCAGGCAATGCCATCGGTCAACTGGATGTTGAGGCAGACCTTAAGATTAGTTTTATAGGGGAAACCTTGACTGAAGGCCCAGTGGCAGAACCTGAGACCCCTGTCTCATCATCATCAACTGCTGTAGAGATCCACACTCCTATTAAGACACCTGCTAGTGAAGGTGCTTCTCAACCTCTCTCTGGCTAGAGCTTAGATGCTGCAACAAGCAATGAAGGCCAAAGCTCTCTCCACTATGAGTCACAAAGGTATGTGAGTGACATAGGGAAAAGAAAAATGACATCTGAGGAGATTAAGGAGGAGGAGAGAGAGAGGAAAAGGAGGCTGAAGGGAGAAAGTTCCTCTACTGAGTCTTCAAGACTTATGGAGTCTGCTATCAGGGTTGCCCCCAGACCAAATACTCAGAATGATGAGTTAAGGGTAGTCAGGATAAATTACCTGCAGACTAGGAACTATGACATAGACAGTGTCATCTCTCTCCCCTTAGAAGAGTTGAATGAACTGGTTGACCTGGAAAGGTCAAAGGAGAAGAAGGAGGCAGAAGATGAAGAGCTTCTAGTATAAGTCAAAGAAGAGAGAAGAAGAAAAAGACTGTACAAGGATATGCCTACCCTCTCCCCAGTTCAGGAAAGTCCTGCACAAGAAGATGTGGTTCAACAAGAACCTCAGGTAGACAAAGAAGAAGAGAGGATCAAGATGATCAACTACCTGAGTGCCAGAGGCTTCTATCAGGCAGATGCACTCCTTCCCTTGTCGTATGACTATGTTGAGTTTGAGTATTTAAAACAACTTGAACTTGAGATAATCAAGGACAGAAAGACAACTAAGAAGAAGCTAAGGGAAGAAGCTGCAAAATCAAGAGCTATCATCCAAAAAAGCATGAAGAAGTCTGCTGATAGGCAGAGGATGATGAGCTTCTTGAAGCTATATAGATTCTCCGAAAGGAGACTTGGCCCCATGTCTTTTTCCACTATGGATGAGCATATCAGGGTGATCAAGTAGAAGATTAAAAGTGGAGAGCTCATTGACTTACACTCCATCCATGTCAAGCCCCACCTAAAGTGGAGGTTAAGGTTGAACAACCAGAGACAACACAACCTTGACCTCCTACTGAAACTCAGCAAGCTTCATCTTCTGATCCACAACAGGGTCAACCTCCCTCCCCTTCTGAGCCTGAGAGAGAGGAAGTCCCAACTGAGAAAGACAGTGAAGATCAATCTGGTACTGCAGGCTAGTCTTCTAGTTAAAACCTGTTAAGAGAAAAAAGAGGATGGCTTCTAAACAAAGCCAAAGAAGAAGAAGACTGCATCCTCTTCTAAACCCCAAGATGAGTCAGAACATCATAAGGTTGTGCAGCCAGAGGATGCTACATCAACTCCAATTCAAATAGCTCCTCTAGCATCAGGAAGACCCATTTTGTCTTGGACATACACCACAAATCCAGAAAGATGGCATGTCATTAGAGATCAAGGCACTAAAGACATTTACACATGGCAAGATATGTTTCAGTTGCCTCTGCATGACCTCTTTGATATGAGAAGACACTTTGATAGTCTGAAGGATCCTGATCACCTTATAAAGAAAGGATTGGTGATCATACTAAGTGTTTTGGTAGCATCAGCCTAGGGGGAGTTTGTAGAGATTAATGAAGATGCTAATGCAACCTAAACATCCAATGTCTATCCTGCATACTGCACAAGTACTATGAAGAAGAATGCTTAGGAAGTTTCACACATGCAACAAAAATATTCTAAGTGTGAAATCTTCCGAAGCCAAGACCAATATCTTCCGAAGCAAAATATGAAGTCTTCCAAAGCCTCAGAGACAAAGTCTTCCGAAGCTTCAACTTATGAAGACAGATTTCTTCTGAAGACTTTTAAAACATGCTTTATCTGATGTACTTTTCCATAAAGCTGGACACCTTTCCGCTGCACCTTTGTAAAGTCACCAACTTACATGAGTTGGTGAAAAGGTCCATGCTTTTGGTAACTGTACATTGAGGTCTTGAGTCTGTAACTTTCTACTTCACGTACTTTATCCTTTTTGTAATAGATAAGGATGTGAGCTATGGCATGTCATAGTCACTACTCAAAAGGCAATCCGTCTTTTGACTTTACAATTGATTTTGTTTTGTGTCTAGTCAATTGTATCTAGCTGGCTTTCAAAGTATAGCCGGCTGTAGGATGTAGTATAAGTATCTCATGTTCTTGTATCTTTGAATTATGCTTTGTAACATTTGTAATAGAACATAGAGAAAGTAATATACTGCATTCTTGAAAACTATATACTTGTGTTCTTTGTGTTCTGTCTCTTTCATTACTTGTGTTCTTAGTGTCTTACCTTCGTTAATCCAGTTTACTATTTGATTAAGTTTAGTTAATCTCCTCTTTGTGTTGTTGTGTTGTAATTTAGCACCCTTCAACGATCCTGCAATAATAAAGTCCAAGGGGTTAATTTGTCAATTTATAAACTTTAAATGTAAGGTTTAATCATAAAATAATAAGTAATTAAAAGTTGAGGGACCATAGGTGTAACTAATCGAAATTACAGTTTTTCTGGCCGAGCTCCGGCGAGGCTAATAGCCTCAATTCTTCAAGTTTCAGCTAAAGAAAATGTTTTCTAACCGTTTATGAAAGGGATTCGAAGCGATTGGTGTGTTACATTGAAGATCTAACACCGGTTACAGGAGTATTCGAGCTCGAGTAACCTTCGGTCTTTATCACGAACCATTTTGGCAATTAAACCTAATAATAATCTAATTAAACCAACCTGATCAATCATATGTCAACCTCTAATTGAATACAACACTCAATTACACCTGAAACAAACACAAACATAGAATTCGAGTATCTTCTTCACCACGAACCTGCAACTAATCGAACACCATCATCTGGGCTTCAAAATCTGAAATTGATTGAGGGCTTTGATTCGTGATTGCCCATTGAAGCTTCACACAAGATTAATTGAATTATCATCAACAATTACCCATCGTTCGCTCACCTTTCGGTCGCAACTTGTTCTTTGCAGTGTGCATCTTCAATCGTTTATTAAACGGGTAATTGCTTACATATACACACTCGTTTAAACATGGGGAACAAAATCCACATGGTTAACAATGTCCATGGAATCGATTAATGCTTCAATTTGGGATCAATTAAACCTAGGGTTCATGTGATTTGGGTGTGCTTTGCATCTGGTGTTTTTAAGATTTGGGAATCAAGTTAAACCGCGGCCACGGCCTTGGTTCACAGGTTACCCACTCACCCTCTCAAACAGAAGGTCCCCGGTTCGAACTCGGGGAGCCTCACATATGTTTTAGGCCTTTTAGCCTCCAAAATAAATATTCAAAATTTTTAAAAATTATAAACAATCATTTTTTATAAACTTTGTTTATTTTAAAATCACTTGATCATTTTTTGTAATTTATTTATAAAAAAATAATAATATAACTAATATATATTTGTATTTTTATTTAATTTTAATGTTAATGTTATAGTTAGCTTATTCTTATAAAAGTTAGATTTTAAATACCAGCTTAATTTACACAAATTATTATTTCAAACATTGCCTTTAAATTATTATTCAAATCATGCTTATTTTATAAAACTTTATTTAAACTTTATAAATCTTACAAATTATTATAAATTTGTTCTTATTCATGGTTTTATATAAAATATAAATATATTGATCCCAAGGAAACATAATTGGTTCCATTTGTTAAAATGTAATTATTTAACAAAGCCCAAAATCCACTTAAAACCCTAACCTCGTTAATTCGTTAAACTTGTTATTAAACTTAAATCTTGTAATTATATATTAGGTGTCTTGTGACGATTTACGTTGGAACGACGCCTAATATTATTTCTATTAATCATTCATCATATATTTATTGATTAGATGAGTATTTCTATACCCCTTTTGCTTATTTTTACACTTTGGGATGAAACATGTTACCTTATGACTATTGCACTTGTAAACTCGTTTGAATCTTGTAAACACTTGAGCAATTCACTCGTTTGTTGTGGTTAGTTGAACTTTTGTAGTTAATTACCATGTGTTGACTATTATATGTACAATCATTAACTATTGCTAGCCTGAATACGTCATAGATCTATGGGCCTGACAAGCCTGCTTGGTTATTCCAAGTACACTTAGCTAATCGTATAATCTTGTAAACATGTAATCTTGTAAACTGTCAAGGTTTGATTGTTATATGTGTCACACATCCGTAGTTACTTTTCTCACTAACTTATGACAAGAATTGCCATCTTTTATATATGTATGTATGAAAACTTGGAATGTCACCAACGTTATGTTGACCTTTTTATTTTTATTATATTTCAGGAAACGCACAAGTTTGATGTCTTGTTTGAAGTTTATCCACATCTAGGATTGGACCTAGTTTAATAAACAAATTGTCTTGGATTATTTACATATTATGTTATATCTATTTTCTTATTTGAGACTTATGTTTGGGATGTTTGTTTGAAACTTATGATTATAATATTTGGATTAAATAATAGCGATATCTGGTTGTGAACATTCTTAATCCTCACATCTCGATGATTCCGCCGTCAATGTTGGGGTGTGATAAACAACATGAAGTAGGAACTTTCGGTTATAAGAAAAATGATCTTATAAACTGTAGACCTATTCACATCTCCACCATATCCCATTTGAATATAGGTGTCTTCAAGGTCTGATTTGAGGAACTCAGTAGGAGCGCCTTCATCACGAAGCTCCAGATGCTCCCGGATGACCTGTTCGGTAATGATTAACTCTTGGCCTGAAATGTTGGTTCTGATAACCCTAGCTCCATTGAGGAGTACTACCTGACCGTTCCTCCAGAAATATTCCATATGGTTCAAGTAAATAGTGGGATTCACGGTCACAGCAGTGAAGTAGGGAGATTAGGTGAGAAATGAAATGATATCACAGAAATCAGCATCCTTGGAAGAACCAAGGAATTCGACTTGGTTGTGCTGAGGGTAGAGTGCCATTGTGAGAAAGGAGATGATGAAACAAGTTTGAGCAAGCTTAATTTGAGTGAAAGAGGCTTTGGACAGTAAATTGGTAAAAAGATTAAAGTGACGAGTCAGGATTCTTTAAATGGGTGAAATGGCGGTTTGGGGTGTATAAGGTGAAAAGATGGTTTAGGGTTAGATGTGATAGTGGCGGCAAGGTGAAAAACCATTCAAAATATTTCGACATCATTAATAAAATCTTTACTTTTTACTGTGTGGGGCCTAAAGGTTTTCATTACAGAGAGAAGTCTTCTTTCGAAGGTAAAAGTATTTCCGAAGGTTTTTCTCTTCCGAAGCCAAACTTATTTCCGAAGGTAAATAAATTTACTTCCGAGAATAAGAGTGTCTTCCAAAAGAAAAAGTTTTCAAGCTTCAGAAGCATTGAAGATAAGCTTCCAAGACTAAAAAATCATTGGAAGATAATGAGAAGTTCTCCTGAGGGTAATTTTCTCTTTGGAAATACTCACACTTAGTCAAATGTGAAGACTGATTTTTTTGTAATAGGGCTTAGATTGTTCTTGAACAACGAAACTTTACAACAGCTTTTTCTTTGACAAAAGACAAGACACATGTTAAAAAGGTTTTCGAATGAGACATATTAGTCAATGTTTATCATCCTAATAGTCGTAATGAGATACTTAAATCTTTGTTCATCAAAGGCTTTGGTGAACAAATCAGCATATTGTTCATTTGAATCAACTTTGACTAATTTAATCAGGTTTTTTTCATTAATATCTCTAACAAAATGGTACCTGATATCATTGTGTTTTGTCTTAGAGTGCTTTACAGCATTTTCAGTGATAGAGATAGCACTATTGTTGTCAATATGGATAGGAGTGCTCATGAAGTTGAATTCATAGTCTAGCATCTGGTTATGAATCCATAGCAGCGAAGCATAACAACTTGCAACAACAATGTATTTAGCTTCAACAGTAGATGTAGAGACACAGGATTACATTTTGCATTGTCATGAGATGGTCCTTCCACCAAGAAATTGACATCCTCCTGATGTGAATTTCTTGTTAATGTTGCAGCCACCATAGTCACTATCTGAGTAGCCATAAAGATTGAAGTTGGAGTTTCTAGGATACCAGAGACCAAGCTTTGGTGCTCCTTTAAGGTATCTAAGAATTCTCTTGGTAGCAACTAGGTGAGACACCTTTGGAGTAGCCTGATATCTTGCACAAACGCAAGTAGCAAACATGATATCAGGTCTACTTGTTGTGAGATACATCAAAGAACCAATGATTGCCCTATACTGATGTTGATCAGTATCCTCCCCCCTTAGAGTCAGGACACGGGTCATGGTTTCTGGGTATGGGTGTCTTGGTTGGCTTACAATTTTTCATATCAAATCTTTCTAAGATATCAGAGACATACTTAGATTTATTGATAAAGAACCCTTCCTTCATCTGCTTCACCTGAATTCCAGAGAAAAAGTCCATTTTCCCATAGAACTCATCTCAAACTTCTTCTTCATGATGCTCTCGAAGTCTTTACACATTTGGTCATTTGAAGAACCAAATATGATATCATCAACATAGACGTGAACAAGCAAAATGTCTGCAGGACCGGTGAAGGGTATGCACTTATAACACAACAACACGGTGAGGAGAGTTGCTAAGGACACTTAACACATCAAATAGGGAACTGATTAACCTTTTGTAAAAATGCTAAGAACACAAGTAAATATGAGGCAGAACAAGATAGCAAAACACACAAGTAATTGGTTTTCAAGATTGCAATATATTGCCTTCTCAAGTTCTATTACAAATGTTAGAAAAGCATATCAAACAGTTACAAGTACTTGAGATACATATTACAAGTAAATATGAGACAAAACAAGATAGCAAAACACACAAGTACTTGAGATACAAATACTACATTCTACAGCCAACCATACTTTGAAGGCCAGCTAGATACAATTGACTAGACAACAAACAATCAAATGTAGAGTCAAAAGACAGATTTGCCTTTTGACCAGTGACTATGACATGCCATAGCTCATATCCTAATATATTACAAAAAGAATAAAGTATATAATGTAGAAAGTTACAAACTCAAGACCTCAATGTACAGTTACCAAAAGCATGGACCTTTTCACCAACTTATGAAAGTTGGTGACTTTACAGAGTTGCAGCGGAAAGGGGTCTAGCTTTATGTAAAAGTACATCAGATAAAGCACGTGTTCAAAAGTCTTTGGAAGAAATCTGTCTTCAAGAGTTGGCTTTAGAAGACTTTGTCTTTGAACCTTTGGAATACTTCATCTTTGGCTTCGGAAGATATTGGTCTTGGCATCGGAAGATTTCACACTTAGTGTATTTTCTGATGCTAGTATGAAACTTCCGATGCATTCTACTTCAGTTCACTTATGCATGCATGCAAGAGAGACTTTGGGTGTTTGGGTTGCATCAGCCTTTACATTTAATCCTTACAAACTCCCCCTAGACTGATGCTTCCAAAACACTTCAAGACTTCAGATATTAACAGTCCTCATCAGGATAATGACCATCCTTTCTTCATGAGATGATCAGGATCACTCAGACTCTTAAAATGTCTTCTCATGTCAAAGAGATCATGCAGAGGCAGATTAAACATATCCTGCCATGTATAAACATTTTCAATACCTTGATCTCTGATGACATGCCATCTTTCCGGATTTGTAGTGTATGTCCCGGACAAGATGGGTTTTCCTGATGCTAGAGGAGCTAGTTGAATAGGAGTTGGTGGAGCATCCTCTATTTGCACATCCTCTGGATGTTCTAACTCATCCTGAGGTTTAGAGATGGATGCTTCTTTCTTCTTCTTCATTGGCCTTGGTTTGGAAGCCATCCATTTTCTCCTCTTTGAACCTTTTAACTGAGAAGACTGGCTTGCAGCACCCGATTGATTTTCTTTGTCTTTCTCAGTTGGGGTTTCCTCTCTCACAGGGTTAGATTAAGAGGGGACAGAACCCTGCTATGGATCAGAAGTGGAAGCTTGTTGAGGCTTAGAAGGAGATTCAGGTTGTGTTGTCTCAAATCGTTCAACCTTAATCTCTACTTCCTGAGGGACCTGACTTGGTGGGGAGTGTAAGTCAACAAGTTCACCTCTTTGAATCATCTACTTGATCACTCTGATGTGCTCATCCATAGTGGATAGAGACATAGGACCAAGTCTTCTTCCGGAGAATTCATATAGCTTCAAGAAGCTCATCATCCTTTGCCTATCAGTAGATTTCTTCATAGTTTTTTGGACGATGGCTCTTGACTTTGCAGCCTCTTCCCTTAACTTCCTTTTGGTGATCTTTCTCTCTTTGAGTATCTCAAGTTAAAGTTGTTTGAGGTACTCAAACTCAATATAGTCAAAGGGTAAGGGAAGAAGTTCAGCAGCCTGATAGAGGCCTATGGCACTTAGGTAGTTGATCATGTTGATCCTATCTTTTTCTTTGTCTACCTGAGGTTCTTGTGGCACCACATCCTCTTGCACGGGACTTTCTTGAGCTGGGGAGAGAGTAGGCACATGCTTGTATAGTTTTTTCTTTCTTTTTTCTTCTTTAATATGAAGAAGTAGCTTTGCATCCTCTTCCTCCTTTCTTTCCTTTGATAATTCCTTGTCAGCCAGTTCATTTAACTCATCTAAGGGGAGAGAGATGATATTATCAATGTCATAGTTCCTCGTCTTCAAGTAGTTGATCCTGACTGCCCTCAACTCATCATTCTGAGTGTTTGGCCTGGGGGCAGCCCTGATAGCAGATTCCATAAGTCTTGCAGACCTAGTAGAGAAACTATCTCCCCTTAGCTTCTGTTCCCTCTCTCTCTCCTCCTCCTCAATCTCCTCAGAAGTCATTTTTATTTTCCCTTTGTCACTCACAGACCTTTGTGACTCTAGGTGGAGAGAGCTTTGTCCTTCATTGCGTGATGTAGATTCCAAGCTCTGGCTAGAGAGAGGTTGAGATGCACTTTCACCAGCAGGTGTCTCAAAAAGGGAATGAACCTCTGCAATGATTGATGGTGAGATAGAGCTCTCAGGTTCTACCACTGGGCCTTCAGTCAAGGTTTCCCCTATGAAGCTAATCTTAGGGTCTATCTCAACATCTAGTTGACCAATGATATTGCCTGATTGCCTTAGTCTCCTTTTGAAGCTGAACTCTGTAGTGATTCTGCCTTGAATTCTTTGAGCCAGCTTGTCTTGATTAGCTTTGGTTGATAAGTGGCATGCTGACAAGATAAAGACTTTCACAGAAGTTCAAGGTTTGAATATTGAAGACTTCTTGCTGCCCTTGAACTCTTTGAATGATAAGGGCTCTTCTGTTTTCATCATACAACCACCCAATAATATGATTTGAAGTTGGTGGAGATGACATTGCCCTTGGTATTCTTTCCTCAAAAGGACTCTGAATGTAGGATTCTATGAAGTCCACATCAATGTGAACTTGAGGAAGTTGCTGAGTATGCACAATTGCAAGTGAGGATGGTGAGTCCTTAATGTCCATACTTCCTAAAGAACTCCCAGGTTCTATAACTGTAATGACTTTCTCCCCCTTTTTGGTAGCATCACTCTTTTGCATAGGTGAGCTAGGAGTTAGGTCAATCACACTCACAGGTTTTTGTGTTCCTAGTTGAGCTCCTCTTAAAGGTCTCCCAGCTAGTTGTTCCCTGAGATAAGAAATCTCAAGTTGCTGATCATTGACCTTGTTTTGTAAGGTAGTCACCTGAGATTCAAGATGACTGATCTTGGAGACTAAATAGGTGCATGTTTGTGATAGGTTTTGCACCTTTAGCCTCAAATTACACTCATCTTCATTAGAAGAATCATTGGGGGATGAGATGACTCACTACTAGCTTTAGGTTCTTAGCTGCTGGATTTCCTCTACACACTGACAGCCTTAATTAAGGTGTCAATGGGTTGAGTTTCCATGGTTAAGGTTTGAATTATGTAATCACTTGCAAAAGTGAGAGCCTCTTCCATATGGATATCCTTAATAGGTTTAGAAGTATCCACCTCAGTGATGGGTGACTGATGTGGGCTAGCCATAAGAGACTCAGGAGCACTCATATCTCTTTGAGAAGTGGAAAAGAAGAGAGAGTCATGGTACTCACTGAAACCTAAGTCTTCATCACTATAGAAGTCAAGGTTAGGAATGGGTTGGTTTAAGTCCAAAGGCTAGGTATGGTAACTGTCCCCTAAAGGTTTTTCACTTGAGTGTTGAGACTTAGAGTGAAGGCTTAAGGCATTTGGACTTGTGAGCTCATCAGGCTGAGCATGAGGAACTTCAGCATTGATCATAAAAGTAAGGGGAGTGGTTTGCTACTTAGAAGAAATGGGAGCTCCAGTATCCACTTCCTCCTGTATGGGTGAGTATATGGGGACCTACATAGACTAAATAGTCTGAGTAGGGGTTCGTTTGAGTTTTCTTTGGTAGGTGAGGGTGATTTGTAGTTGTAGTGGTGGTTGAGATTAGAAGGTGTGAGTTCAACACTAGCTAGTGCTGCTAGGTTGTCACTTTGAGCAATGAGCTCTAACACATTTGGGACAAGGCTTGTTTCTACCCCAGAGAAGCCAACGGGTTGGCTTCCTCAAGATTTTAAAGATGTCGGGCTTCATCTGTCCCAATTTAAGAATATTGCCTTACAGGATCGATATTGGGTCACTTAACACTATGTTTTTCTCTTAAACTCACTTAGAACAACACTCGGATAAAAATAGAGTCAGTAAGAGTTGATCACAATATAGCAAGTAATCAAGAACACAAGAAGTAATTTTTCAAGGTACTTTCATATATTGCTTCTCAACTCAATAATACAAGACTCTTACAAGCAGTGTGTAATGAGTTACAAAGAGAACCTATATATAATACTACCTAAAGCCGGATATACTTTGATACCAGCTGGGATCCTATAACTAAAGCCTATACTACAAGACTATAGTTTAAGGTATCTCGGATAAAGTCTTATCTGAGATTTGGTAGTTAGGACATGACTCTGATTTACCTTTTGTCACCAACTAAAGTTGGTAACTTGTACTATCATAAAAGGTGAATAGTGGAATAAGTATGGTCAACTGCATGGCTCTTTGAGAAAACGCCATACAGTATCAGAGATCTGCAGCGAAGTGTCAGAGACCATACTTGTGTCCACTGGTTCATAGAAGTGTCTTCCGAAGGTTAAATGGCTTCGAAAGAGTAAGTACTTCTGAAGCCACTTATACTTCGGAAGAGGCTGCTTCTTCCGAGGCTTGGAGACTTCTTTATTTTAACCATACTTTGCAAGTAGTCTTCAGGTTCTTCTTTTAAGACTTGATCTTCGAAAGCATGTTCTTTGCTTCGGAAGTAGAGTTCTGTCTTCGGAAGTTTATCTTTCACTTTGTTTTAGGAAGAACTCTACAACCTTCGGAAGTTCCATGCTAAGCTTCGGAAGCCCTTGCATGTAGTACCAAAATTGTCTAAGTGAATTGGTTTTGGTTGCACCAGCCTTCTTTTTTATCCAACAAACTCCCCCTAGGATGATGCTACCAAAACCTCACTTTTTCTGCTTCTCAAAACTTTCAGCACCAAGGAGAGTAGATATTTGTCTGTTTTCCTTGTTCTTCCTTGATGTAGTGCTGAGAAGTTTGTATAGATCCTTGGTAGACAGGAAGTCCAGTCTGTCACCTTGGATGACATGTACCCTCTGTTGTTGCCCTCTAAAAAGAGTTAGTTGATGGGAACTGTAATCATATTCCCATCTAACTATAGGTTTCAATTCTGGACCCTCCACCATCTGTAGAAAGGCAATGCCTTTGGTAGGAGGTCTATCCTTGTCTTCCTATCTTCTCAATCTCAACTCTTCTTCATTCTTGGCCTTTGCAGTTAGCTCAGCTAGATGAAGGCTGCTGAGATGATTTCTGATGAGTGCAGTAGCTTCAGAGTTGGAGGGGTTGGAGAATGGCTTTTTTGCTAACTCAACAATGTCAAATTTGCTGGAGTGTAGCAGAGAGGTTGTATTAAGTCTGTTGACTTCGCCATTCTCCCTCTCAACAACAAAGTTGTGAGAAGTTTCATCGAACCTCCACTGGATTATTTTCTTTCTAGGCACAAGAGACTGACTGGGAATCTTGTCCTCTTTCTTGGTATCCAGTAGAGTCACCAGTTTCCTTCTAAGTTTCTTCTCTTCATCATTCAGTGAATCTAAGTTGAGACCTAGAAGTCTAGCTGCCTGGTCCAATGTTCCTCTAGGTAAATCAAGAAATTTATCTCTTGTGAGGTAACAAGAGGGATCCATCAACATAAGTAATGTTGACAGAATCTTCATCATATGAGACTTCGCTCAAAATTGTGCAGTTGATGAGCTTGGTCATGATTACCTTGAACTCCTCAAGAGAGAGATGTTGAGAAGGCTGAGGGGATGGTTTGGATGGTCGTTGGGTAGGTTAAGGCTCAGAGGTTCTGGGAAGTGTTTTTGGTTGGAGGATGGGAAGTTTAGGTGGTTAGGGTGATGAAGTGGATGTGTGCAAGGATGTGGGTTCAGGGGTGAAGGGTTCGGTTTTGATGGTGAAAGGTAGGGGTGAGGGTTCAAGTTGTGGTTGAGTGGTTGCAGTGAAGGTCATCCCCTTTACCCTTCTGTACATCTCTTTCCTCTTTCCCAACCGGATGTCAGCCTTGATTTCACTGACAATCCGTTAGAGTGTCTTCTCAGACATGGGATCCACCTGCCTTCCAGAGAAGCCATGGGCCCGAAGATAGTCATTCATCCAGGCCTTTTCACTGAGCTTCCTGGTTGAAGTGACCCTAGCTTTTTCTTCCTTCTTCTTCTTCTCCTTTGTCTTTTCTCTTGCAGCCTTTCTTCTTCTTTCTCCATTTGATCCTACTCTTTGTTGTAGAGCCAGAGGATCGTCTCATCATTGTGTGGAGAGAGTTCTTGAAGATTAAAGCCTTTGGAGATTAGGAAATTTATCTTGTCTCTCCTCAGCTGCAATTCAGCTTCCTTTTGTTCTTCTTCTTCTTTCTCCAGGGCGAACCTGGCTTCTTCTTCAAGTTTTAGCCGGGTTGCCTTCTCCAAATCCACCAACTCCTCTAGTGGTAGCATGAGTGTTTCTTCATTGGCAGCTCCCATTTGGATTAGCTGGTCAATGATCTCTTCCCTTTTCTTATTGTTGACAGCCTCCTGATTGGCTACAGCTGCTTTTGTACTAGCAGCTAGCAACTTCTCAGTTAGAAGTCTTCCTTTCTTCTTGATTTTCTCAATCTTTTCCTCTTCCTGAAGCTCTTCCGCAGTCATCTTTTTTTCCCTTTATCTTTTGAAGATCCTGACTATGGTTGGTCTTTGAGAGTGGATTCTAATTGTGAGAGAGGCAGAGATGGTGTCTGGGATGGAGGTAGATTCAGAAAGTCCTCGCTGTTCACCTCAGATGCCATTTCAAGATTGCATCTGTGATGATCAGTTCCTCGGACATTTTAAACAGTCCTTCCGCAGCTTCCATTTCACCTTCGGAAGATTCAGCTTGTTCTTCCGAGGCTTTAAATTCAACTTCAGAAGTTGGAGGAGATGCGGAATCTGTCCCAACTGTTTCAGTTGCTGGGCCATCAGGCACCATTTCCCCTTCAAATTGAATCTTAGGTTCCATGTGGACCATAGGTTGACCAACTTCTTCCACAGTGGTAGAAGGTGCAGTCAGCCTCTGAAGCTCTTCAGCTCCGAAGTAGAGCATTGCAGCATCTGGGCTTGGCTGATTAGTGGAGGATCTCAATAGACACGTGGTGAAGAGTCTGTACAGATCGCTGAGCATTTTGAGTCAATCTGAAGAATATCTTGAGATGGCTCAGACACAATTATGATAGGAGTAGAGGATGTTAAAGTTGAAGTGTGGCTCTATGGGTCCTCAAGTGTTTGTCTCTGAACATTCTCCCCTTTTGGTAGCATCATCTTGAGAGCTAGATGAGCTGGAGGAAGAAGTCAATGAGACCTGAACAGGTACATGCCTAACAGATCTCTCGGTCTATTTCTCAGCTAGTTGAACCTCGAGATTGTCAATCTCAAGTTGCTGAGTGGCAGACCTTGCTTCTAAAGTCCTAACCAAAGATTCGAGGTTTGAGACTTTAGATAGAAGGTCTTTAATGAGGAGTTGCATACTTCCCTCATCTTCTTTTGAAGAATCACGAGGAAATGAGGTAATATACCTAGTATGTTCAGCCTCACCACCATATGTGGTTTCTTGGCACCCTGGTTTCCCGTGCTCAATGATGTCTCTTTCAGAGTCATCAAAAGGCTCGGTTGCCACAGATTCAGTCTGAGATATGTTACCACTGTCCATAAGGTCCATTGAGGCACCTTCTATAGTGGCAGCTGAATCTGCATGAGTCCCCTCCACATCAGTGGGACTCACCTTAGTTATAGGTTGCTGATGGGGGCTAGAGATAAGGGATTTCTCCGGGATCTGTTGATCTTGAAGAGGGTGTTGTAGATCAACTTTATTGCCATGGAGAGATGTTATCTCTTCATCAATTTTGAGGAGAAGGTCAGTAAAAGATAGGGAGGTTAAGCCTACTGACCCGGGACCTTGGTCAATGTCTACAGGCATTGAGCCTTTGGTGGGGCTGTCCCTAGTTGGCTGCTCAGAAGAGTGTAATACTCATCCTGAGGGCTGTTGGTTTGGGTGTCGGGCTCCTGGGTTTGAGATTAAGAAGACTCAAAACCCATATTGAGGTCAAAAGAGAAGGATGGAGAGACCTCAGACTGAGTGGGAGCCCATGTTTCCACTCTAGTCTTTTTGGATTGAACAGGAGGGCTTGTTCAATCAGAGTAGATTGAACAAGGGTTTGTTCGGGGCGTCTTTGGTATGCGATGGTGATGGGTGGAGAAGGCAGTGTTGGCAGTATGGTGGAAGTTGCTGGTGTGGGTTCATCACCTGTGGGGTAAACAGGGATGTCACCAGGAGCTATGCGCTCAATCATACCTAGAAGCAGAGTAGTGTACCTTCCAGTGAAGTTGGTGGACACCTTATTCAAGGTCTTGAAGATGGTAGGCCTCATCTGAGGGACAGTCAGAGCAGCTGCACAGACAAGCATACTCAGGTCCAACTCACAGTTGATTATGTGTTGAATGAATCTGGGATACATAAAGAATGTTTCCCGTTATAGATTCCCAATCAAATTGGTGAACACAAATCTTGAGTAATTGAATCGCAGGCCTCTCACCAATCCATGAACTAAGCATCCTAGTTCATACGGGATTTGATCCCATCCCCCAGACTTGTTCGACAGGCAGTGGAGAGCAACGTGCAGGAGGAACTTCCAGTTGTAAGAGAAGTTGAACTTGTAGACTGTCGACCTGCTTATGTCTCCACCATATCCCGTTAGGATGTAAGTGTTGTCCAAATCTGCCTTAGGGAATTCAGTAGGAGCTCCTTCATCATGAATCTCTAGATGCTCCCTGATTAGTTATTCAGTGATGATCAACTCCTGTCCACAAATGCTCGACCTCAGTACACGAATCCCATTTAAGGTTTCAGCTTGACCGTTTCCCCAAAATTCGACCATTTGGTTAGAGTAAATAGTGGGGTTAATGGTAAGGGTGTGTAGTAAGATGATTGGGTGAGAAAGGAGATGATTTCTGAGAAGTCAGCACCTCTTGATGAATCAAGAAGTGCAACTTGGTTATGTTGAGGGTTAAGTGCCATTGGAGAAAGGTGAATGCGGATGATTTTGAGCTTGGGTAAAGTTGGAGAGGAGAAAATTTTCTAGGGCGGTAAAAATTGCAAGTAAGAAAATGAAATTGAATAGTCGAGATTATTTAAAAGAGGGTGGGAAGGCGGTAATGGGGGTTAGGATAAGGTGATGTGATGGTTTAGTAGATGAATTGACAGTGGTGGTAAGGTTAAAATCAGTTAAATAATCCGACATCATTAACCAAATCTTTGCTTTTTACAGTGTGGAGCCCAAGAGATTTACGTTACACATTAGAATCTTTCTTCCAAATGTAAAACATTTCCGAAGGAAATTTGTCTTCCGAAGGCAATTCTTACTTCCGAAGCAAAAACTTTGCTTCCGAAGGTTAGGATTGCTTTCTGAATGGAGAGTGTGTAAGCCTCGGAAGTAGATCTGATACGCAATCAATCGCTTCTTCCGAGACCAAAAAATCTTCCGAGAAGAAAATTATCCTTTGAGAAATTTTGCTTCGGAAGATATGAAAATAACTTCTAAGGGTTAATTTCTCTTCGGAAGGAATTTACACCTAGAAAATTTCAGAAAGACCTTTTGTAACAGGGCTTAAATCGTATTGACATAAGACATTACATATTAAAAAAGGTTTTCAAAAAAGGTGATCTAATCAATGTTTATCATCCCAATAGCTGTTATTAGATACTTAAATCTTTGTTCATCAAAAGCTTTGGTGAACAAATCAGCATATTGTTCATTTGAGTCAACTTTGATTAGTTTAATCAGATTTTTCTCATGAATATCTCTAATGAAATGGTACCTGATGTCAATATGCTTTGTTTTGGAGTGCTTCACCGGATTTTCAATAATGGAGATAGCACTATTGTTGTCAATATGGATAGGAGTACTCATAAAGTTGAATCCATAGTCTAACATCTGATTCTGAATCCATAGCAGTTAAGCACAGCAGCTAGCAGCAGCAATGTATTCAGCTTCAACAGTTGATGTAGAAACACAAGATTGTTTCTTGCATTGCCATGAGATGATCCTTCCACCAAGAAATTGACATCCTCCTGATGTTGATTTCTTGTCAATATTGTAGCCACCATAGTCACTATCAGAGTATCCATAGAGATTAAAATCCTTGTTTCTGGGATACCAGAGATCTAGTTTAGGTGCTCCTTTGAGGTATCTGAGGATTCTCTTAACAGTAGCTAGGTGAGACACCTTTGGAGCAGCCTGATATCTTACACAGATGCAAGTAGCAAACATGATATCAGGTCTACTCGCTATGAGATACATCAGAGAACCGATAATTTCCCTATACTGATGTTGATCAGTATCCTCCCCCTCAAGGTCAGGACAAAGATTATGGTTTCTGGGTATGGGTGTCTTGGCAGGCTTGCAATCTTTCATTTCAAATCTTTCTAGAATGTCAGAGACATACTTTGATTGATTAATGAAAAGCCCTTCCTTTATTTGCTTTACTTTAATCCCAAGGAAAAAGTCCATTTTTCCCATAGAACTTATCTCAAACTTTTTCTTCATAATGCTCTCAAAGTCCTTACACATTTGATCATTTGAGAACCAAATATGATGTTGTCAACATAGACTTGAACAAACAAAATGTCCTTTCCAGACTTTCTGATGAAGAGAGTCTTATCAATGGTACCTCTAGTGTAGCCATTCTTCAGAAGAAATTAAGACAGAGTCTCATACAACAGCCTAGGTGCTTGGTGTAGCCCATATAGAGCTTTATCCAATTTGCACACATAGTTGGGGTGTTGTGGGTCTTCAAATCCTGGAGGTTGGCATACATAGACTTCCCTATCTATATCCCCATATAGAAAGGCACACTTGAAATCAAGTTGGTAGACAGTGAAGTCCTTGGATGCAGCATAAGCAAGGAAGATCCTAACTGCCTCAAGTCTTACAACTAGTGCAAAGACATCAGTGTTATTAATTCCTTCCTCTTGGGTGTATCCTTGAACAACAAGTCTTGCTTTGTTCTTGATGATCAAGCCTCTATCAACTCTCTTGTTTCTGAAAACCTATTTAGACCAGATGGTAGAGGACATAGGTTTCATACCTTCTGTCTCTTGAATTGAAGCAGCTCCTCTTGCATCGATTCAAGCCAGCTACCATCTTTTAAGGCATCTTCTACCTTCTTGGGTTCCATCTAAGATAGAAAACATGAGTACAAGCAGACATTCCCATGATAAGTTTGTCCTCTATTCTCACACCCTCAATGACATCCCCTATGATGTTCTCAGCAGAATAAGTGTTATGAATCCTAAGGCGAGGAATCACTTCCAGTTGCAGAGATAGATCCAGGTTGGACATATTCTGCTCAGGAACTGGAACACTCTGTCCAGCTATTGTTTCAAAATCATTCAATGAGGACTGATTGAATGAATGAGAAACATCATCAATGGTTAGCTATGAAGAAGTATTAACAGTGTCCTGTTCCTTCAAAACACTACTTCCTTCTGCCTGGTGTTGTTGTGGATCACCTAATGAGTTTTGAGGCTCAGGAAGTGATTCACTTGTTGAAGCTTCACTATTCCTTGATATGGTCAAACTATCAGAACTGTGAATGGTTGAAACTTCATTTATTGCAGCTCTTGGAGAATTTGGACTAGGTCTAGGTAGCTCAAACAATTGATTATCAATAGCAGCATCAGCATCATTTTGAGCACCTGCTCCAACTGAAACATTCTCATAAGATGGTTTAGAATAGTTTGGAAACAATTCTAAATCAAAGATATGATCAGGGTCATTCCCCCTAACACAAGGAGTGTGCTCATTAATAACTATGTTGGATGACTCCTCAAATTGTTGATTCTTAATGTTGTATACTCTATAAGCTTTGGAGCTGGAATAGTATCCAACAAAGATAGCATCATCCGACTTTTCAACAAATTTTGCTAAATTGTCTTTTGTGTTAAGTATGGTACACCTGCTGCCAAAGGACCTTAGAAAGCCAATGAACGGTGGCCTCTTGTTCCATAGCTCATAAGGGGTTTTTCCATGGGGCTTAACTACAAGAACTCTGTTCTGCACATCGCATGCAGTGCTGACTGCCTCTGCCCAGAATGTAAGAGGTAGTTTTGAATCAGCTAGCATAGTTCGAGCAGCCTCAATAAGTGTCCTATTCCTCCTCTCAGCAACACCGTCTTGTTAAGGAGTTCTAGGAGAACTATATTGTCTGGCAATCCCTTTTGAGTTATAGAATGAGTCAAGAACAAAGTTCTTAAACTAAATCCCTTGATCACTTCTAATTATTTTGACCTTGTGATCAATTTGATTTTCTATTTTAAGAATAAAAGATTTTAATGTTTCAGCAGTTTCATCTTTAGTTCATAAAAAGAATACCCATG
Organism: Flaveria trinervia; assembly: GCA_025506515.1. Lineage (NCBI taxonomy): Eukaryota > Viridiplantae > Streptophyta > Magnoliopsida > Asterales > Asteraceae > Flaveria > Flaveria trinervia. Next base: position 8,323,307 of record CM046458.1, on the reverse strand, counting down.
TGAATCTTGTAAAATCATCAACTATCATAAGACAGTATGATTTCCTTCCAATGCTCAATATACTTGTGGGACCAAAAAGATCCATGTGCAATAAGTGTAATGGAGTAGTGATTGAGTTAACACATTTGGATTTGTGACATGTTTTATGTTGTTTCCCTTTTCCGGCATGCAACACAGTTATCTTTGCAGAAAAACTCCTTTTTAGGCAAACCATGTACCAAGTTATTTTTAGCCAATTTATTAATTGTTATAAAATTTACGTGACACATACGTTTATGCCATAGTGTTGACTCATCACTATCAGCTTTGGAAAGAAAGCATGATACTTCTCCAATTGGGGAAGTATTGTTCATATCCAGCTTGTACATATCCGGGAGATCTAAGAAGCACCAATTCCAGAGGAATTGTCATCCCTGGTTTGAGGATAATGCACTCATGTTCTATGAAAAGCATTTGGTGCTTTTGATCATAGAATTGAGAAACACTTAACACATTGTGTTCAAGCTGTTTGACAAGTGGACTTTGTCAACCTTTAATTTACCATTGGATATACTCCCTCTACCGAAATATCCTCCGGCCTCACCTCCAAATTGGACAGGACCTCCATCATAGTTCTGAAATTGTTGAAGGAGAGATCTGTTCCCTGTCATGTGCCTGGAGCATCCACTGTCTACAATCCAGACATTGTTGTTCTTGTAATATGGATGTCCCTGCACATAAGATGAGTTTGTTAGTTTTGTTTGGAAGCCCAAGCCTTGCTGGTCTTGGGTTCTTCCAAAGATAATGACATATTGAACCAAATGATATGCATGGGGCTTCAATAAAGGTCTTTGAAGAAGAGGTTTGGGCTGCAAAAATCTTCTTTGATCTTCCAGTCCACCCTTTGGTTGATTTGGAGGATGAGCTTGTTGAAGCTTTTGCAGCATGGCCATCTTCCGAAGCTTCTTTCTTTTCGGAAGAAGCCTTCTCCACCTTTTCTTCCGAAGCAGTCTTCTTCTGGGATGGTTTCAAGGGAGCTTTCTTGTTCTTCCGAACCTTAGTAGCTTTTGCTTCTGAAGCCATTTTCCCTTTGGAAGAAAGAGTTTCTTCCGAAAGCAACCTTGCTTCCGAAACTAGCTTTCCCTTCTTCTTCACTTGAACCGTTTGAAAAGGTCCAAATGTGAAACCTTCCTGACTCCTTCTTTTCTAACATATTTGCATAATGTGTGCTTGCAGGATTGTAGTAAGAATCTTTTGCCATGTGATTTTGCAGACCACATATTATGCATGCAATGTTAGTCTTTTAGGAATATGAGGGTTGTTGTTTCTTGGGCTTCTTTTCTTCATCAGCAACTTTTCCCTTCAACTTCTGATCCTTTGGTAGGACATGAGTGCTGGTATTACACTCCTTTCCTGAATCAGAATTACCTAACACTTGGAATCTAACTAAGATAAAGACACCTTTCTGCTTTGGGTTAATCTTCAGCTTGGACTCAGCCACCTTCTTGGCAGTTCTTCTAGCAACTTTAGCTCTGCTTCTTCTGGCCTTAGTGGTTAGGATTTGATCTTCACAAGAGGAGATGGGTACATTTACCTGTTCTTTCCTTATGGTGGCCACTATTGTTGCTTCATCCTTCAACTCTAGTGAGGAAGGGTTAGCAGTTGGAACCTTTTGCTCCTCAGTACCACATCTAGGTTGTCTGATAGGCTCATAGGAGTGTGGTGGAGGAATTTCATTGGTTCCCAACCCTCCTTTTTTCTGTTAAAAGAGTTTGGAATGGGAGGATGATGCAAGAATAGCTTGGAAGTTTTGCTCAGAAATAACATGCTTCCTGGCCTGAGCCTCAGCAGTGACAAGCTGGGCTTGAGCCTCAGACAATTTGGATATCAGATCCTTGATTTAAGTCTTGTAGTTGGTGTGTTCATGTGTTAAAAGAGACACAGTTTTCTCTAACTCCTCAATTTTCTTTTGGTAGTCAGATTCAGCTCTTTTAAAATCAGATTTTAAAATATTTAAAGACTCAATATCATATCTGATTTCCATATTGTAATCCTGATAAAGTTTAACTTTAGCTATACAGGCTGGAGTGCAGAGATGTTCATATACCTGAGTATCGTCTGTTCTAGCCATGAGAGCTTGAGCAGGAGTCACATCATGTACCATGAAGCTCCAGTCAACTTCTTGAGCCATTGCAGCTGTTTTAGTTGACTTCTCAGCGGGCTTTGAGGTTGAGGGATGTGTGGAGGCCTGTGGGGTTCCCGGATTGGTCTTGGGAGCCTTGCATTCCCTTGCAAAGTAACCTAGTTGGTTACAGTTGTAACACTTTGCCTTGGTCTTGTCAAAACCAAACTTGCTGGTAGTTGGGTTTTGAGGGAAATGCCTTCCAGTTCTCTTAAAGAACTTCTTCACTCTATAAGTTAAAAGAGCCATCTGTTGGACAATGTCCACATACTCTGCATCGTCTGGACTGAAACATCAAGATCATCAAAGCAGTATTGAAAATCACCAAAGTGTCCACTTCCTGAGACAAAGCACAACTTTCTTAAAGGAGTTGTGTGAGCCTGTTGAGACCTTGGAGTCTCAGGGAAAGTGATGTATGGTCCAGGAGAGCAGGATGGCTGCTGGTAGGTCAGGTAATGCTGAGGTTGTGGGGGTAATGAGCCTTCAACAACCATTAAAGCATTGCTAGAAGGAAGACTCATAGGTCTACTTGTTTGGTGGCCCTTCTTACTTTCCATCTCTAGGCGATATCCATCAAGGATGCCATAGAGTTCAGTCATGGTGAGAGTGTTCAAGTTCTTTTTCCTTTTGATAGAGACACAGTAGAATGTCCACTCATTTGGAAGAGCACTCATGAACTTTTAGTAAGATCTCTAAGTTCGGGAGTGATCTTCACAGACTGAAGAGGAAGAGATAAGATCCATGTACCTGAAGTACTACTGGCTGAGAGTCTCTCCAGCAATGAGTGAAGTTCTCAAACTGCTGCTTTAGTGAGCCCTTCTTCGAGTGTTGGAGCTTAAGTACATTTGAGCAAGTGCATCAAACAGTTCATTGGCAATCGTGCGATGCTCGAATCCCACCATGATGGAGTTCGGTATTGCAGTCATAAGAATGGTCATAGCATTGTGTTGATGTCCATCTTCTTTCTGTCTTCATCAGAGTAATCCTCTACAGCTTTTTCTATCATCGAACCGTTTCCACCAGGTGATGCCACCTTTGGCTTATATGGGCCATTGACAATGGAGTTCCACATCTTGCTGTCTTGGTATCTGATGAAGCCTTCCATTCTCCTACTCCAAGACCTGAAATTTTCAGGAGTAATGATGGGAGCCTTTGTCATGGTTCCCATCTCTACCTCTGAATTGTTAAGGGCCATTTGAGTGAGTGAGTCGAAGGGAGGAATGAAAAAAAAGTTGATTTGGATGGTTAGATCACGCAATCAAGAGCCTAGGAGCTCTGATACCAATTGCAGGATTGATATTGGTCACTTAACACTTGTTTTTCTCTCAAACTCACTTAAAACAACACTCGGATAAAGGTAGAGTCAGTAAGAATTGATCACAATATAGCAAGTAATCAGGAACACAAGAAGTAATTTTTCAAGGTACTTTTATATATTGCTTCTCAACTCATTAATACAAGACTCTTACAAGCAGTGTGTAATGAGTTACAAAGAGAACCTATATATAATACTACCTATAGCCGGATATACTTTGATACCAGCTGGGATCCATAACTAAAGCCTATACTACAAGACTATAGTTTAAGGTATCTTGGATAAAGTCTTATCTGAGATTTGGTAGTCAGGACATGTCCCTGACTTACCTTTTGTCACCAACTAAAGTTGGTAACTTGTACTATCATAAAAGGTGAACAGTGGAATAAAGTATGGTCAACTGCATGGCTCTTTGAGAAAACACCATACAGTATCAGAGGTCTGCAGTGATGTGTCAGAGACCATACTTGTGTCCGCTGGTTCATAGCAGTGCCTTCTGAAGGTTAATGGCTTCGGAAGAGTAAGTACTTCCGAAGCCACTTATACTTCGGAAGAGGCTGCTTCTTCCAAGGCTTGGAGACTTCTTTGTTTTCATCATACTTCAAAAGTAGTCTTCAGGTTCTTCTTCTAAGACTTGATCTTCGGAAGCATGTTCTTTGCTTCGGAAGTAGAGTTCTGTCTTCGGAAGTTTATCTTTCACTTTGTCTTCGGAAGAGAAATCTACAACCTTCAGAAGTTCCATGCTAAGCTTCGGAAGCCCTTGCATGTAGTACCAAAATTGTCTAAGTGAATTGGTTATGGTTGCACCAGCCTTCTTTTTATCCAACATACCTATTTCCCTTAACTATGAGCCCAGTTCACAATTAAGAACGTATTGGACATATCTAGGAAACATCTAGTATTCTAAGGAGTCCAAGTTAGCAAGTAGATTTGTATAAACAAATTGAGAGTACCTAAACTTGACTTCTTGAACCATCCTATGCACTATGAAGGAGAGATCTTCAGGAATCTGGTCCCACCCTCCATGCTTGTTGGACAAGCTATGGGTAACCACATGTAACAAGTATTTCCACTGGGATGAGACATTCCCTTTCCTGAAGGTCTTTACAGAGAAATCTCCCGCATAACCCATCTGCTCAAAAGAGTGGTTAACAGCTTTTTTGGGTAAGAACACCTCACCTTCTTCATCATCCAGCTGAAGTTGATGTTGATGATGGCCGGAGTGATGAAGATTGTTCTTCCCTACACTATGGCAGACAGTGCCTTCTCCCCATCTATAATGATCTCTTGGAAGGTCTTCCAAAATTCAAGCAGATGATCCTCATACAGAGTAGGATCAATGGTAAGGGAGGTGAAGTATTTTGATAAAGCCAAGAAACGGCAAACCTCAGAGAAATGTGGATCTTTCTCAGAGTTTAATAGAGCGACTTGGTTATGTTGCCTGTGTAACTGCATGGAGAAATCTGGGTCATTTTGTCGGTTAAGGTTGGCCATTATGAGAAAGCTTATAGATGAAGGAAATATGAACGAAGACGGTTTCAGAGAGAAATTTGGGATTTTAGGTTGGAGGAAAGATGAAGATAATAGAAAGAGGGGGAACCATTGGGTTTATATGTGAAAAGGATTTAAGACAAAGTTAATGAAAGAGGATAAACTTTAAAATCCGGCGTCGGTCCCACCTCTGAAAAAGTAGTTTGGTTTTTGCTCAAAAAGTAGTTTTCTTGGGACTCAAAAAGTTTCCGAAGGTAAATTTTTTTCGGAAGTTTTAATGAAAAAGCTTCCGAAACCAAAATGACTTCGGAAGAATTTCCTAAGAGTTTTGAAAAATTTTGCTTCAGAAGAGAATTAAAACTTGGATGTTTTGTTCAAAGGAACAAAGCTTCCGAGAGTTAATTTGCTTTGGAAGGAAATTGTCCTTGAAAACATACAAGTGCCTAAGAAAGGTTTTAAGCTTTGGAAGATATTTCGGAAATTTCTTCTGAAGGAAAATGACTTGGGTAGTTATTTGTTTTGAAGGCATAAGTTTCTTCCGAAAGTAAAAACATATCTTCCAAAGGATCAAAAATTTTCAGAATTCTAAGGAAAGTCTTCAAAAGGTTTTCATCCAAAGAAAACAAGAGCTTATGAAGGTGAAAAACTAAACAACTTAACACACATAGATTTTAAGAAATAATATGAATTAGTTTTAAGAAAAACATATTCAAAGTTAATCATCCCAATAGCTAATATAAGATACTTAAATCTTTGTTCATCAAATGCTTTTGTAAACAGATAAGCATATTGTTCATTTGTGTTAACTTTGACTATTTAGTTAATCCCTTTTCAAAGTTATCTCTAATCAAATGATACCTGATATTAATGTGTTTTGTCCTTGAGTGCTGCACAGGATTCTCTATGATAGAGATAGCATTGTTGTTGTCTATGTGAATGGGAGTCGCCTTGAAGTTTAATCTATAGTCAAGCATCTGATTCTGAATCCAAAGCACTTGAGCACAGCAGCTTGCAGCAACAATGTATTAAGCTTCAGCAGTTGAAGCAGAGACACAGGATTGTTTCTTGCATTGCCATGAGACAACCCTTCCACCAAGAAACTGACATCCCCCAGATGTAGACTTTGTAGTCATGTTGCAACCACCATAATCACTATTTGTATAAGCATACAGATTGAAATCAAAATTCTTCGGATACCAAAGACCAAGTGTTGAGGCACCTTTGAGGTATCTTAGAATACTTTTGACAGTGATAAGATGGTACATCATAGGGTTGGCTTGATATCTTGCACAAATACATGTGGCAAACATGATATCAGGGCTGTTAGCTATGAGATACATAAGAGACCCAACATAGCCCTGTAAAGGTGTTCATCTACACACTCCCCTTTAAGATCATGCCCAAGAGAGTGGTTTCTTGCTATGGGTGTCTTAGCAATCTTACAATCAGTCATGTTGAATCTTTTGAGTATGTCTTGAACATACTTTGACTGACTAATGAAGATGCCATCTTCACTTGCTTCACTTGAATTCCCAGAAAGCAATTAAGTTCCCCCATGGCGCTCATTTCAAATCTGTCCTTCATCAGCTTCTTAAAGTCTTTGCAGAGCTTTGGATTTGTTGAACCAAAGATGATGTCATCTACATACACTTGAACTAGCATTAAGTCATTTCCCTGTCCTTTGATGAAGAGAGTTCCATCTATAGTATCCCTTCTGTATCCATGCTTGCATAGATAGTGAGATAGAGTCTCATACCATTTCCTTGGTGCCTGATGCAACACATAAAGAGCTTGTCAAGCTTGCAGATATAATCAGGATGATTAGACTCTACAAAACCAGGTGGTTGTTTGACACACACCTCTTCATCGATCACCTCCATATAGAAAAGCACACTAACATCAAGTTGATAGACCCTAAAGTTCTTGGATGCAGCAAATGCCAAGAATATCCTAACAGCTTCTAGTCTTGCTATAGGAGCAAAGACATCAGTGTAGTCAATTCCTTCTTCTTGTGTGTACCCTTGAACAACTAGTCTAGCTTGTTTTTATGACAATGCCTCTATCATCTTTCTTATTCCTAAACACCCATTTGGTTCCTAGTAGTCTTCCCATGACGAAGAGGACAAAGGTTCCAAACTTTCTGCCTTTTGAATCAAGCAGCTCCTTTTGCATGGCTTCAACCCAACTTCCATCCTTCAGAGCCTCATCAAATTCTTTGGCTCTATCTGAGATAAGAAACAAGAGTGAAGACAAACATTTGCTTCATGGGTTGTCCTCTTGTTCTTACCCCTATGTCAACATTTCCATGATGTTTGTTGTGGGGTGAGACTTGTGATCCTTAGTTGAGGGATCACAGCAAGTTGCTGAGAGAGATCTAAATTTGAAAATTTTAGATTTGGCATTGATGCTTCACCCAGTACATCAACACACTTATCAAGAGAAACTTGATCCAATGAGTGTGTGACATCATTGATGTTTTCATCTATGGAGTGGTTATTATCATCAAGAATTTATGATTACGGTCACCACCACCATCATTTTCTTCTGCATTTGAAGTGTCTTTATCTAGTTCTTGAGCCTTTGAGATGGAATTAGAAGGCATCTCAGATGTATCAGCTAAATTTGTCATTGTGGTGCTGATAGAAACCTCATTTGCAGAAGTAGTTACAACTAGAGCTGAAGATGTGTAACTTGAAGGTCTTCTTAGCTCAAATCTTGGGTCATAATCACCTGTAGGTAAGATGTTTGTAGATCCTGAAACATTCTCACAAGATTTGTTAAAACAGTTTATAACTAAATTAAGATCAAATAGCCAATCAGGACCAGAACCAGCCACACAGGGTGTGTGTTCATTGAAAGTCACATTGGCTGACTTCTCAACAATTCTAGTCTGAGATTGTATACTCTATAAGCTTTAGCTTGAGAGAGTATCAATGAAGTGTCCATCATCTGATTTTTTGCAAATTTGGCAATTTGATCTTTCGTATTCAAGATGGTGCAAGGACATCCAAATGACTGAGAAAACCAATGAAATGATTCGTATTGTGCCAAAATTTATAAGGAGTCTTGCCATGAGTCTTAACCATTAAAACTCAGTTTTGCACATAGCAGGTAGTGTTGGCTGCCTCTGCTCTAGAAGGTGATGGGCAGCTTAGAGTCAGACAGCATGGTTCTTGCAGCTTCAATAACTGTCATGTTTCTCCTTTCAGCAACACCATTTTGCTGAGGAGTCATGGGAGCACTGTATTGTCTTGTAATACCCTTTTCATCACAAAATGTATCAAGGATTTGATTCTTGAATTTAGTTACCTGATCACATCTTATGGGTTTGACCTTGTGATCACATTGATTCTCAATCTTTAAGATGAAATTCTTCAGAATCTCAGGAGTCTCATCCTTAGATCTAAGGAAAAAGACCCAAGTGAATCTTGTAAAGTCATCTATGATCACTAAACAATAAGAGGTCCTTCCTAGACTCATTACACTTGTGGGGCCAAAGAGATCCATATGTAACAAGTGTAGGGGTGTAGTGATGGAGTTTCTTTCCTTAGGCTTGTGAGATACCTTATGTTGTTTCCCTTTCAGGCATGCAACACAATGGTCATCACTTGTAAACTCTTTCTTTGGTATTCCAGTTACCAAATCATTCTTAATAAGTTTATTCATGTTCTTAAAGTTTACATGGCACATTCTTTTATGCCATAGGAAAGGCTCGTCACTATTAGCTTTAGATAGAAAGCATGAAACTTCTCCAGAGGGAGATGTCTCTTGCAAATCCATCTTGTACATGTTCCCTTTCTTGGGGGCTCTGAGCAAGATACGCTCATGAGGAATGACCAACCCGGGCTTGAGAACAATGCACTCATGCTCAGTAAAGAGCATGTTATGACTCTGATCACAAAATTAGGATACACTCAGAAAATTGTACCCAAGCTCCTTGACAATGTTTACCTTTTCAATGCTGAGCTTACCATTTGTGACCTTGCCCCTTCCAGACATGTAACCACCTTCATCTCCTCCAAAATCAACTGGCCCTCCATCAATTCTTTAAAAGTTCTAGAGTAGTGACCTATTGCCTGTCATATGCGTGGAACAGCCACTATCAATGATCCAGACATTCTTATTTGTCTTGAGTTGTTCTCGCACAAAGAAAATGATTAGTTACATTTGGAAACCCAGGCCTTATTGGTCTTGGGCTCATCAAAAGAAGTAGAAGCTAATGTAATAGTAATAGATTCTATAGTTGTGCTTTGAGGATCTTGTGTTGTTGTTGATGGAGACTATTCAGTCACTTGGTCTTTCTTTGACTTCCACACCACCTTTGGAAGTTTGGACTTGACCTTTAACACTTCAGAAGCTTTTGAGACTTTAGAACTTTTGATGACTGGACCTTTGGAAGATTCTGCAAACACTGCTGCAGACTTCAGTGCTTCGGAAGAATTCCTTTCTTCCAAGACCAAATTTTCTTCCAAAGGAAATTTTCCACTTGCCTTCTTTTTCATTTTGAAGATTTCAAAGGAAACAAATTTTAATTCCAAAGATAAAATCTTCTTGGAGCTCTTAGAAGTCTCTTTCTTGGTCATGTGAAGAGTAACTCTTGGATTGTATGGACAATTCTTAGCAAGATGAGAAGTACTTTCAAACATAACACATTTCATCTTTTTCTTCTGAAGAGTCTTCTTTTGAGAACAAGGCTGAATTTGGTCACATCTCTTCTCCACCTTCATTTTTGCAAATGCTGAGATAGTCCTTTTGGGCTGAGAACTATTCTTGGAGTTGGATGGTCCAGGATGTGTAGCAGTGGTACACAGCAGATCAGCCTTCTTCATGGTGCTGAGATGATTTGAACATGAACCAGAACTCTTTGTAGAGGTGTTTAGGTTGATTTTTTCAGTGTTAACCACTTCAAACCCTGCAGAGATAAAAACATGTTTCTGATTAGAGTCAAAAGTGGCCTTGATCTCTTGAGCCTTCATAGCTTTTCTCATAGACTTGGTCATCACAGTCTTCTTTTTCTCCTCAGAAGGACAATGAACCTTCTTAGAATCCTCCTCTTCACTCTTCTTAGAGGAATTTTTCACTATCACTTCTTCATCCTCTTCACTCAAAAGGTCTATAAGAGGAAGCTCATCTTCATAAGTTCGACACCTAGGTGATCTTACAAACAAGATTGTGTGTGGAGGAGCTATCTCAATAGATCCCAGCCCCTGCTTATTATGATAACATACCTTGGCATGCAGGGATGAGGATATCATGTTCTTGAAGGTCTCTTCCTCAAGAACACATTTTTCTACCTTGGCTTTGTTGATCACAAGCTCAGCCTGGCATTCAGTCAACTTAGTTATGAGATCCTTGATCTGAGTTCTACTAACACCGTGTGCTCATGTTTTAGAACTGAAATGGTTTTCTCTAAGTCCTCTATTTTTAGCTTATAGTCACATTCAGCCTTTCTAAAATCAGCTTTTAAGATTTTTAAGGACTCAAGATTAGATTTTATTTCTAAGTTGTAGGACCTGTATTTTATGACTTTAGCAATACATTCATGAGTACAGGGATGTTCCAATACCTTTACTTCATCATGGTCAGCCATGAATGCTTGGTTTGGAGATGCATCTTTAACCTAAAAGCTCTAGTCAAAGCCTCCTTCTTCAACATCAACTGCAGCTTGCTACTTTGGCTCTCAGTCTGGGTGACTTTATCAATGTAGTTTGGTCTGGACTTTGTTTGGCCACCATTTGTTTTAGGTGCCTTACATTCCCTGGCAAAATGGCCCGTCAAGTTATAGTTATAATATTTGACTTTGCTTTTGTCCAGTCCAAACTTTCCACTGGTTGTATTGCTGAGAAATTTCCTTCATGTCCACTTGTAGAACTTTTTGGCTCTGTGAGTGAGAAGAGACATTTGCTGGACTATCTCCATATACTCCAGATCATCTGGATAGATACAGTCCAGATCTTCAAGGGTGAATAGAAAGCTGCCACAACTTTCATCAGAAGACATAAAGGCTTGAGAAGAACTTATCTCTTGGAATGGGCTTCCTTGAGTATTGTTCTCCCTTGGTGTCATAGGGAAGGTGATGAAAGGACCCTTTGTGAGTTGTTAGGGTAACATATGAGATGATGTTAGGGTTCTATGCTATTCCTTTCAACCACATGAAGGGCTGAACCCATTTGATTGCTAGAGTTGTCAGATGAACCTTGCATGTTCATCTCCATCTGGTAACCACTGAGAATCCCATACAACCTGTCAAGGTGAGAGTCTTCAGGTTCTTAGTTCTCTTGATAACAACACAGTAGTGTGCCCATTGCCTAGGAAGAGAGGACATGAACTTCTTTATAATATCTTTGTTCTCAAAAGCTACTCCACCATCCACTAGGGTATCCATAATCTCAACATACTTGAAGTATTGTTGAGTCATGATCTCACCTGCTTTAAAGGTGAAATTTTCAAACTGCTTCTTCAGGAGATCCTTCTTGTTCTCCTTGGCTTCAGAGGAACCCTCATACATTAGTTTCAATGCAACCCACAACTGCTTAGCTGTTTTGCATTTCTTGAAACCTCTGTACACAGAGTTTGGAAGAGTAGTCTGAAGGGTTGTCATGGCCTTTTGTTCAATCTCTACTCTCTTTCTATCTTCATCTGAGTAGTCAATCACAGCCTTAGGGATCATACCACCTCCACTAGCAGAAGAGGTGCTTGGTATGTAAGGTCCATTGACAACAAACTCCCACATTCTTGAGTCTAGAGACTTGATAAAGCCATCCATTCTTTGGCACCAAGTGTCAAAGTCATCAAGAGTAATTAGTGGGGACTTTGTCATGGTTCCAGTTTCCATGTCAGATTTAGAAATAGCTACCATTTGAGATGTTAAGTATTTTGTGTGTGTGAGGGATCTTAAGATGGTGAGACCTTATATCAAGAGCCTGGAATGCTCTAATACCAATTGTAGGACCGATGAAGGGTATGCACTTACAACACAACAACACAATGAGGAGAGTTGCTAAGGACACTTAACAGATCAAATAAAGAACTGGTTAACCTTTTGTAAAGATGCTAAGAACACAAGTAAATATGAGACATAACAAGATAGCAAAACACACAAGTAATTGGTTTTCAAGATTGCAGTATATTGCCTTCTTAAGTTCTATTACAAATGTTACAAAAGCATATCAGAAAGTTACAAGTGTTGGATTCTTTATGCCCAAGACACATAGAACATTGATATGGTTAATACGTTATGATCCAAGTCGGGTCATACCCAATAACAAGCTTAGCAAATGCCAAGTATTATTTAATTGATGATATGATCATGCAATTAAATAATTACACCAATTTAGAAAATGGATTTTCTAAATAAGTTGCATATGAGATTGAATAACTTATATGGATATTTTGTTCATAGATATTGTTTGTAATGTTATTTAAGTTAGTTAAATAACATCAAATAATAAAGGAGTGTGATTGAGTTATACAATTAAAAGGTTAATTATATATAACTCAATTTAGTGACTAGTTAACTAGTGAAAAATTGGGTGTTTAAGTTTTGGGGGGAAAACCCAATTAAATGGGTATTTCAGCCGCCCTTGACTTGGTTTCCCTTTTTTGGTGTTCATTTGATATCTTGGAAGATGAACACACTTTACTACACACACACTCCATCTTCTTCTCTCTCACACATGCAAGGACCACAAGAACAAAATGTTTTCTCCTCTTCTTGAAGAGAATCTCAGCTGGAAGGTGTTCTAGCAGCTCCTTCCTTGGGTTTTGGTGTACAAATCCTAGCAAGAATGGTGTATGCTTGATTCTTGTGGGTATGGATGCTTAAGGACACCTCTCCTTGGTGTTTTGGTCATTCAAGAACATTACCTTCTTCATCAAAATTGGTTTTTCTACAGCTTTACTAAAGGTAGTATGCGTGGCTTGTTTTGGGTTGTTATTTGTTGTTGGTAGCTAGTTCAAACACATATAAATGATCCTTATGTTCTTGGGTTTGTTTTTGTTATGAAATGAACCTTATTTTTCAGATTACAAATGAACATACTAAGGTTTTATTCTGCTGCGTTTTCGTAGTTTAAATGGTTAAACTAGTTTGATTTGGTCCAACAAACCCCAACATTGGCATCTAGAGCCGGATATGTGGATAACTAGTTTCATTTGTCCTTGTAAAATTGGTTTTATGGGGCTTTAAAAACCTTATAGGGGCTTTTTTGTGGTGATGTTATAAATCCCCAACCTTTCAAGGTTATATCTAACATGCTTGTGATTAAACCTTGAAAGAAAGATATCAGGTGGTTTATTATGTTTTTTGTTTGGACAAAAGACCCTAAATTCTTGGTTTATGTTGGTTGAAAATTTAGGGTCATATGGGGATTTATTTGGTTCTTGTATGTTGTATATGATGTTTCATATTGGTGCATAACCTAGCCTTGACCTTGTGTTGATTTGGTTTTGAATGGATGTTTGTTTTGGTTGATTTCATTCATAATGGGTTGTAATATTATTCTTTTGTGATTGTATTTGGATGTAATTTATTTATTCATTCAATGACAATGTAATAGATAGATTAAGTGTGCTTTCTTTTATTAGAAAATTTGTATTAGGATATAAATTTTGTAAAAGAAGATGCACAAGATTGAAGCACAAAAGGAAGACACAAGAGAAGGACTTGAAGCATTTGGATGCAAGTTCAAGTGGGGGTCTTTGGAGATCTCATCCTTTGTGTTGTGTTCAACCCTTAGGAAAGACCAAATAACAACACTTGTGATGGCAAACAAGTGTTGTCAACATAGTGGCTATGGTTATGCACATGTGGTTGTTTGATATATGCTTGTTTGATTATTCATTTTATGTTGATTGTTTGATATATGGATATGCTTAACAATCTAAATAAATTATCATAAAAAGCTGAATTTTTGGTTCCTAATCATTAAATGACTAATAAAAAGTTATTAAAAGGATTAATGTTTTCAAAATAAAAGAGGTTTTATTAAAAGAGGACCATAGGGTACCATGTATTTGAAAGCATGCGAATACAAGGTACATAGAGTTTTCATAACTAGAATTAATGGAAACTTAAATCCTTTGGAAACAAGTTAAACACCATCCTTTTACACGACACTCGAATCACTTGAGAACTACTTGTGGGATAAAGGTCACCTAACCACTTGTATGTGTAAACTCACACGTGTGTGTGTAAGTAGGACGACTTGAATTGGAAACCATGTGCATAGGGTCACCGAAGCATGGCGTACAATGGTGTTGATGGGATTTTACATGCCGACTAAACATAAGATGTTTAACCGATCTCATAAAGCTAGAAGTTGCAATAGGTTGCAATTGTCAAATGTTGCTACCTTGTTAATTTAAATAATGGGATAAAGGTCACCTAACCATCATTTAATGAAACGTTGGATTCTAGATTTTAATTATTAATTGTCTATGAGACGTGTAAAGGGTATTAATAATTAAAATGCAATTTTTCTGAAATACTAAAATGAACTTTGTAATTTCATAGTAATGGCCACAAACAATAATACTACCACCCTGACCGTCCCTACCCTATCATTGAGAACCATCTTAGAAAGAGAACGTCTTAACCATAATAACTTTATGGACTGGTATCAAAACTTGAGAATTGTTCTCAAGCAAGAGAAAAGGGCCTATGTGCTTGACGATCCCATTCCTGACCAACCCGACCCCGAGGATGTTGAGGCCTATGACGATTGGCTTCAATACACTGAGGATTCCATGCAGGTTACCTGCCTCATGTTGGGAAGTATTATTCCCGAACTCCAAAAGGATTTGGAGCATCTTGGGGCATATGACATAATTACCCAGTTGAAGGAAATGTTCCTTCAACAAGCTAGGGTAGAGCGCTTCGAGACGGTTCGAGCGCTTCATGCGTGTCGCATGGAAGAAACCCAATTGGTGTCATCTTATGTTCTTAAGATGAAAAGCCACGTTCATCGCATCGAGCGGCTTAATTGTCCCGTCTCAAAGGAGTTGGCCATGGATTTGATCCTTAATGGCCTAACTAAAAGGTTTGAGACGTTCATAATGAATTACAATATGAATGGGTAGGACAAGAGCATTGGTGAACTTCACGCAATGCTCAAAACAGCCGAGGCAAGAATGGGTAGAACGGTTCTACCTGTTCACTCGATCAATGAGGAAGGAAATAAGAAAAGGCCATTCCTCGATCCCAAGGCAAATGTTGTCAAAGGAAAGGGGTACATCAAAGGAAAGGGGAAAGGAAAGGCTAAAGCGAAACCTCCATAACCTAAGCTTAAGAAGCCTAAGGTAACGGAGAACGATCCATGCTTTGAGTGTGGAGAGATAGGACATTGGAAAAGGAATTGTCCAACCTATCTCAAAGAGTTGAGAAACAAGAGGGATGTTGGGCAAACCTCATGTACAACTTTCATAATTCACATTGGTTTAAATGTTATTTCTTCAAACACATGGGTATTGGATACCGGATGTGGAACTCACATATGCAATTTGTTGCAGGGGTTCAAAAGAAATAAGCAACTCAAGAAGGGAGACACAAGTCTCCACATGGGCAATGGAGCAAAAGTTGATGTCGAAGCCCAAAGAGACAATTTTTTTGAAACTTTCAAATAGTTTGGAAGTTGTTCTTAAGAACATTTTGTATGCTCCTAGTTAGACTAGGAACATAATTTTGTTTTACCTTTTAGAACAATGTGGTTATGAATTAAAGTTTGTTAACGATGGTATTTATGTTTCTATGGATGATGTATTTTATTTCAAGGCTATGCCTTTTAATGAAATCTATGAATTGGTTTATAATGATTCATCCTATAATAGCTCATTATACCAAATAAGCACCAAGAAACTTAAAATGGGTTTAAGTGATTCTTATCTTTAGCATTGTCGTCTTGGTCACATAAACAAGAATCGGATTCAAACACCTCAAAAGAATGATCTTTTGAAAAGCAAATGAAAATGTTTCATTCAATAAGTGTGAATCTTATTTACAAGGTATGATGACCAAGTCGCCCTTTAGTGGCACTAACAAGAGGGCAAAAGACTTATTGGGAATCATACATTTGGATGTATGTGGCCCTTTTAAGACAATGACTAGAAATGGTGAAAGATACTTCATTACCTTTACCGACGGTTATAGTCGCTATGGTTATGTGTACATGATGACACACAAACATGAAGCTTTTGAAATGTTCAAAATCTTCAAGAATGAAGTAGAAAATCAACTCAATAAAACTATCAAAGTTCTTCGTTCAGATAGAGGAGGTGAATACCTCAGTGATGCCTTTCAGTACCATCTAAGAAGTTGTGGGATCGTCTCACAACTTACTCCACCTGGAACACCACAACATAAAGGTGTGTCTGAAAGGAGAAATCAAACCCTATTGGATATGGTTAAAGCTATGATGGATATGGTTAAAGCTATGATGGATATGGTTAAAGCTATGATGGATATGGTTAAAGCTATGACTTATAGACTCATAAGAGTGTGGTTGAGCAATCTCATTGGTCCCTAACCCTCCTTTGTTTTGATAACAAATTTTGGAATGGGAAGATGATGCAATAATGGCTTGGAAGTTTTGCTCAGAAATAGCATGCTTCCTAGCTTGAGCCTCAGCTATTACTAGCTTGGCTTGAGCCTCAGTTAACATGGATATTAAATCCTTGATTTGAGTTCTGTAATTAGTATGCTCATGTTTTAAAGAGGAAATTGTTTTCTCTAACTCCTCAATTTTATGTTGATATTCAGATTCAGCCCTTTTAAAATCAGCTTTTAAGATGTTTAAGGACTTAATATCGGATTTAATTTCCATGTTATAGTCCTGGTACATTTTAACCTTGGCAATACATGCTGGAGTATAGAGATGATCATATACTTTAGAGTTGTCTGTTCCAGCCATGAGTGCCTATGTAGGGGTGACATCTTGGACCATAAAGCTCCAATCAACTTCTTGTGCCACACCAGCAGTTTCAGTTGATTTTCTAGCAAGTTTTGGTGTGGAAGGATGTGAGGAGGCATGAGCAGATCCCGGGTTTGATTTGGGAGCCTTGCATTTCCTAGCAAAATGACCCAGCTGGTTATAGTTGTAACACTTGGCTTTTGCTTTGTCAAACCCAAACTTGCTGCTTATTGGGTTTTGAGGGAACTGCCTTCCTGTTCTCTTAAATAACTTATTTGCCTTGTAGATTAGCAGAGCCATTTGTTGGACTATGTCCATGTACTCCACCTCATCCGGGCTGAAACACTCTAGATCTTCAAAACAAAACTGAAAATTATTAGAGTGTCCACTCCCTGAGACAAAAGCATAGCAATCCCGAAAGGGACTAGGCTGAGCTTGTTAAGACCTTGGGGTATTAGGGATTATGATGTAAGGCTCAGAAGAGTTGGATGGCCACTGTAAGTACGGCAGGTACTGCTGAGGTTGTGGGGGTCTTGAGCCTTTAGTAACCATGAGAGTGTTGCTTGAGGAAAGGCTTGAAGATCTGCTGTTAGGACTGTGTATGTATGGAGTACTAACTGATTCTGTGTTTGAACCAAATAAAATAGTGCAGAATCCTATTTGATTGGCGATCCAATCAGTGAGAACGATAACCCGATCGATATAAGAATGAACTAAACGTTATGAACGAGTAGGAATCGATCAGGTTGCGAACTATGAACTTGGATAGGTTGTCTGGGACGCTCTGGATGGCTAGGGTTTATGTGTATTCGAAGTATCTCTCAAAGTGTTTTGTTTTTCACGAATTAGGTGGTATTTATCTGTTAGTGGTTTCCATTCGTACGACTAAACCATTAGCTTGGTTCAGTCGTGCGACTGACTCATGCGATTGAGTCATACGCATGACTGAAGGTTTAGTCGTGCGACTGAGTCAATCTTATGTCACAATCATACGACTAATCCAGTCTTTGGGTTCAATCGTGCGACTAGTCCATAAGCATGATATATTCATGCGTATGGTCCATTATCATGAATAATCATCCGACTAGATTCAACACATTACTTAATCATTATTGACTTAAAATTGTGTACAACAACCTCAAACCTATATAAGAAGTTCATATATATGAATCAAAGATAAATAAACATCACATCATATATCATATTTCATTACTTTGTCACATTACAAATATGTAAGACATAAAAGACTTTTACATTTAAGCATATAAACTAGGAACAACATGTATCAACAAACTCCCCCTTGGACCTAGTTTACTCTATTGTCTAACATTCTTCATATGTTCTTGGAACTTCTTGTACTTCTCTTCTCTTGTGACTCCTGTATGTATCTCGAATTCAAAGCAGGGCCATATAACGTGTTGGAATTGAAGAGCTTGTACAATGTCTTACGTGTCATAGAACAGTGGCCACTTGTAAAAAGTATAGACATCTTTAGGAGACAAGTTAGTAAGGCACATTGGGTCGAATATCCTAATAGTCTCTATCTTTCCATCTCTGTTCAGAACTATGACCGCTTCCCCTATCCTCCGGTCATAATACCACCATTTGAAGTGTGGCGTGAAGTCCTGAGGCATTTCCCGTAAGGGAATCTTGGACATTGTGCGTGGGGGACTCCACTTTAACACCACTTTAGGCTTTCCATATATAGGATCAACTTTAGACTTATGAATGAACCTCTTAGGTTGTTGAGGTCTGAAGTTTACCCATCTGGTGTGGTATTCTTTCTTCAGTGCAGCTTCAAACCATCCTGACAACTTTCTTGGGTTAGCATATAACAGATCTAAGCATGCCAGTCAGTTGAGCTCAAAACCAGGAAGAGTCTTCAGATCATGTGATCCTTTTTTCCTTTTCACATCATATACTTCC
This sequence comes from Flaveria trinervia, assembly GCA_025506515.1. Lineage (NCBI taxonomy): Eukaryota > Viridiplantae > Streptophyta > Magnoliopsida > Asterales > Asteraceae > Flaveria > Flaveria trinervia. The sequence goes on along the minus strand of CM046458.1, from coordinate 8,304,508 downwards.
AAGTCTTTAAAATATGTCCATGCTATAATCTTGCCTGACACTTTCTGATGTCTTTTGACTCTATAAAGCTTGGTGTAGGCATTTTGCTTTGGGGGTGCGCGTTGGGCTTTCATCTCAGCAAAACAAGCTGCCCATTCAGCTTTCTTAATATCAACATTTTGTTTTTGAAGCTTGGGTTGTACGCTCATCTTTTTCTTTTTCTTTTTCTTTCTCCATCTCCTTCAACTTATCAAAAGTACCACTGCCAAAGGTTTCACCCAAGTTGGGGATAACATTTCCTTCCGGGTCAGTGTACTCTGGATAATAATCTGTAGTGACATCCTCTATCTCTATCTCATCCACATCTTTTAGCTCATCATCACTCATAACATCAACTTCTGGAGCATCTTTGACAAGCTCGTCAGGATTCAGTCTGAACATTTCAGCGAGCTGCTCGTCTGTTAGATCATGGATGCTTTCTCCTTCTCCAGAGTGTAGCTCACAGATCTTCTAACGATCCCTTGCAAGTCAAGAATCATAGTAAGTTGAATCTTAACTTGCTGAAGGGGGCGACATCATATTCATCTGTCTGTTGAGCTTTATCTGTTTGATTAAACATTCAACATAACACACGTAAATCATTAGACAAGACATTTAAACTTAAATAATAATTAATTATATTAATGTAATACACATTTCAAGTACAAAAGGTTTAAATACATAAACATCTAATCATTACTTTTGTCTTGATCTGTAGTCTCTTCAGTTTGAGGAGCTGAGGACGAGGCTCCTTGATCTTGATTTCTCTTGGTATGCCTCTCTTTCGCTGATGGATTTGAGGCTGACGCAGATGCATCACCTTCTTGATCATCCTCGTCATTATCATCACCTTCTTTTCCTTTTCCACTTCCTCTCACTACGCCGTCATCATCATCATCATCTTCCTCAAATTCATCTTCATCCTCATCATCACCATCCTTAATCTTTAACGGCTCACTCTTTGATCCCTTTAGTTTTAGCAAGATCCTTGTGTTCTTCTCAAGACCTTCAATCCTCTTTAACGACGCCAACACCAGCTCATTTTGACTTTTTAATGCGTGCTGGGCTCGGCCTAACACTCTCTCGTACTAAGTGTTCTTCTCACTCAGCTGAGCGATTTGCTTTGCTTGAGCTATATTCACCGCCATCAGCTGATTGATCTGAGTAGCCCTCAGATCATTAGTCGCAATAAGCTTTAGCACCATCCGGGTCAAGGAAGCCAGGTGCTCCTCTAACCCGACCATGGGTAGAGTAGGTCCATGTATGAATGTGGATTGGGTGGAGGGACCAGCTTGGTGAGTGGTTGTGGTAGTGGTGGATGTGGTGAAGATGGGAGGAGGGATGGGAATGGATTGTGTAGGAGTAGGTGTATGAGTGGTGGATGGAGTGGTGGCTGTGGTAGTGGGTGTGGTAGTGGTGGTGGTTGTGGCAATGGTGGTAGTGGGTGTGGTAGTGGTGGTGGTTGTGGCAGTGGTGGTAGTGGATGTGATCAAAGTAAACCTTGGTCTCTTACTCCTTTTTCCCAAATGGATGGGCCATCCTCTTCTCCTGGAGCCCTTGAAGACAGAGGCTCCTCCTGAGCTGAGTGGCTGGTATGGGGTGTAAGTAGGATCAGTGACATCTGTAGCAACACCCTTCGACCTAGCCTGGCATTCGCCAACCGCCTCTTTCCCTTTGTCCATGGCCACAACCCGGCTACCAACTATCTTAACCAGTGGCTCATCATCAGACTCTTCTCTTTATCGAGCAAGAATTCTTGGTGGAAGGCAGCCTTCTCTGTTCCACCAAGTGCATCACCACCTTGACCATCATCATGGTCGTCATCATCGTCGTCTTCTTCATCGGTGGGTATCTCAATTGGCTCAACATCGGAGTCGCTATCATCATGACGCCACTTCTTGCGAGAGGGCGCCACATAATATTCACTGGCCAAATGCCCGAACAATCTCCTGACCGGGGGCTTCACCTGCTTCCCCCGGTACACCTTCATCCGACCTAAAGTCGTTTCATCCATCACCTCTAGAATCACAGCACCATCTCTCTCTTTTGGTAGCGAAGGAAGCTTCTCATCAATGATCATCTGTAGAAAATGTGGGTAGATAAAAAAGCCTTCCTTTCCTTTTGCTTCCAGGTTCTCGATCATATAAGAGAAGAGCATGTGGGAGAAACTGAACGGGTAGTTCCACACCAGGACAACATATGCGTTCTGGATTTGATCTAACATCTCATCGAATCCTCCTCTCCTTGATGCTATGCACTTGAGAATGACATGAGCTAAGTACTTGAACTGGGGGCACAAGTTGCTCTTGTTGAGCACACCTGCATTGATGTCTCCAGTGTACTTCAACCTAGAAAGCATCCCCAAACGGTCAGAGGATGTAGCTTGGTTGGGTGGGCACAATCCTCACCTAGATCCAGGACTCGCCTTAGATCGTCTTCAGTAATCCTAATCTCCTGTCCGAAGATCGAGCTCTAAATACTGTGGGGCTCAATGGACCTGTCAACCGAAGCACCTTCCCAGAAGGCCTGCTATATAGATCGGTATGGAGTGCAAGATGTAGATATGGCCTTGAAAATCCTCGATCTCCTCAGAAAGGCTATAATCCCAGCAAACTCGAAAGCATTCCGAGAAGTAGCATCTATGTGAGCACAGATATTGTGCTTGGTGCTCATCGTTCATCTATCAGCCATGTTGCTAAAACACAAGAAAAATATACATTAGCTTTATGCATAACAGAAGATAGTTGGAACTTAAACTGCTTTGATCAAACTGGTTTAGTCGTGCGACTAAACCATACGACTGAGTTTTAGTCATACGATTTAGTTCAGTCATACGATTAAGCTTGCGGGTGAGTTTAGTCGTGCTATTGAGCCTGCGATTGAACTTAGACGTGTGCTATGCCATGCGGTTGAGTCAGTCCTACGACTGAACCCATACTCATGATTCATTCTTGCGATTGAATCATGCGCCTGCCTCAATCGTGCGACTAAAGTTCATTAGCATGTCCATTCGCATCCTATACGGTTGAACACCCTAGGTTTGAATCTTTGTCAAAACTTTATATTAGACTTCGTGTTTAGACTCATTTGGACCGCAAATACTCTAAATAGCACTTAATGTCCTTTAAATACACTTTAATGTTCATTTAAGCGGTATTTTTATGGTTTAGTCGCGGTTCTAGGCTTTAGCATAATCGGTCCTTAAGATGTGATTAAGATGTTCATTTGGATCAATTTCAGTCGCCCAATACCTGTAGATGAGTAGAACACACGTTAGGATCACAAACAGTTGGTAATATCATTCAAAAGAAATTTTGTAGAGTATGTGTGTGTATGCGTGATTTCAAAGAGCTTTGAAGGTGGTAAGGGTTACGACCGACTGACCCCCTTATTATACTATTTTAAATTTTCAGTTGTGCGATTGGATACATACGCATGCTTCATTCGTGCGACGGGGTTTCAGTCGTGTGACTGGCTCATACTCCTTCATCCATTCGTACGATTGGTTCAATATTGTGGTCCAATCGCATGGTTGTCCCATGCTCATGGTCCAATCGTGTGATGGCTCATATGTATGGTTCAAACGTGTGATTGGCTCATTCTTATGATTCAATAGTACGATTGGCTCATACTATGAGCTTATACTCATACACTTTCAAACACTTAAAATTTTAACTTTTGATATAAAATATTCTGCCATTGATCATCTTAGACATGATCGTTTTAATTTAACACCATTTGATCACCTCAGACGTGATCCTTTTAGTTTGGAACCGATTGGTCACCTCAGACGTGACCCCTTTTAATGAGTGATTCACTAAATTCATCTAGTTGTATAGTCCGATATCTACACAACAAAATACTAGAAATTAGAAAAACAACTTGAAATTTAAAACTAAAACAGGACATATTTTTGTGGTTTTAGGTTTGAGCAGACCAATTTCCAATTAATTTGATATTTTCTAGAAAGATCATTATAGAATCATACAGGTATATCATAATCATTTGAGACCCCTTTTTAATATACACTTTGATGCTAGATTCTTGTTTGTCTGAGAGTCAATAGTACTTTCAAGAAATCATACTAGAGCTATAAGGTGCACATAATGATTTTGACTGTCAAGAGTTGCAGTCATGATGATTGTCAGTATATTTGGCCACTTAAATCCATACATAGATTTTTGACTCACATTGGTGATGAGTTAGGTTTAATTTTCAACAAGCCTTTGTGGATCTCACACTTATGTGGTAATCAACATTCCTCGGTAGATTTTTGAGCGGTCTAGGGGTATTTGACAAGAAGAAACTATTCTAAGAGCTTTTAAAGAGATGCCAAGCCTCAGGTCAGTGCCATCGCACAGTAGAGAGGCGCAAACAACAATGAATTCTAGAATATTTAGGTTATGCTTATCCTCAGATCAGTGCCACAACACAACAAAGAGAGACATAACCTATCTTCTTGTTAGAGCATTTGTTTCTTTTGCACAAAACACACCAACGACATTAGTCATTAGCTTGATTGCTTTTAGCAGTTTTTCCATGTGCTTGCTCATTTTTATGGTCATATGCACATATTTGTGCCATTTATTTTGCTCGTCACCCCTTATTGGAAATACATTGATTGTGTTAACCAGGGATAAGATGAGAACCCACAGCTAGTTGAACATATTAGTTTGAATTTTAATTCACCAATGAAGTCTACTCATCTATTGTGTTGAATCTACCGATACATCATATAATTAACTAGCAACCTCTAGGTCTACTTTCTCTATGTTACCTCAGTAGCAGACTAGTTTTACTATCATTTTTCTTTTGTTGTGCTTAGACTTCTCAGACTTGTAATTTGAATTTCGCATTTTGAGCAAATTAGTTTTGAAGTCCCAACCAATTTGTTCCTGTGTACTATCATTTTCCATAAGCTTTGAATCAAAATCATAGATTTGATTTCATTTTTTTTCAGCTAAACTGCCCTCTCCCCCTCATTTTTTTTAAGTATGTAACTACTTCAATGAATTAAATACTAAACTAAAACTATTCTCCCCCTAAAATACTAAAACCGAAAATCTTTTTGTGTTTTTTGGATTTTTAAAAGACATGAAAATAAAATAAAATAACTAATAAACTAAGAACCTAATTGTCGGACTAAGAACTGTCGTCTTCTTGAATCACATCACTTTTCTTTTTCACGCCATTGACCTCTAAAAGATATAAAAACGTGGTTTGTCAAATGCTTTTGTGTAGAGGTTGGCGCGTTGAAAATTAGTATTAATTTTAACAACATCGATTAATTGTTTTTCAAAACAGTCACGTATAAAGTGATATTTAATACCGATGTGTTTTGTTTTAGGGTGTTGGACCGGATTTTTGGTTACAATAATTGCAGCAGAATTATCAACAAAAATAAGGGTGTTATAAAATTGAAAACAGTAGTCACGCATTTGCTATTGAATCCAAATGATTTGTGAACAGCAACTTGCAGCAGCAATGTATTCAGCTTCACATGTTGACAAAGCAACTGATGTCTACTTCTTACACTGCCAGGTGACTAACAGTCTACCAAAGAACTGACATCCCGCTGATGTTGACTTGTAATTCATCTTACAACCACCATAGTCTGAGTCACTATACGCTGTAAGCTCAAAGTCATCATCATGAGGATGCCACAACCCGAGTGTTGGAGTACCCTTCAGATAACAAAAGATCCTTTTAACTCCGATGAGATGATTTACTTTTGGTTTTCCCTGATATCTGGAACATAAACACGTGGCGTACATAATATCAGGACGAGAGGCAGTGACGTACATGAGAGATCCGATCATTCCTCTGTACATGGTAGCATCAACCAAATCACCATTTTCATCGGGTGCCACGTCATGATTTGTGGCAAGTGGAGTTCCAGCAGCTGTAGTATTCTCCATGTCAAATCGATTGAGGATATCTCCTATATATTTGGTCTGATGCAGGAAGATTCCTTTTGGTGTCTGATACACCTATAAACCGAGAAAGAACTTCATATCCCCCGTGACACTCATCTCAAACTATGCTTTTATTACAGATTCGAATTCTTTACATAATTCTTTGTTTTTGGAACCAAAGATTAAGTCATCCACATATATCTATACTAGCAGTAAATCACCATCCTTTTCTTTGATGAATAACGTGCAGTCAATAACTCCTTTGTGAAAACCATGTTTCACAAGATGAGTTGAGAGTTTTTCATACCAGGCTCTAGGAGCTTGATGGAGCCCGTAAAGAGCCTTGTCTAGTTTGTAAACTCTATCCCGATGATACAGATCCTCAAACCCTTCAGGTTGACTGACGTAGACTGTTTCTCGGATCTCACCATGAAGGAGTGCACTTTTCACATCCAATTGATAAAATTTAATCTTCATGTAGGATGCATAGGCTAGAAAGATACAAATAGCTTCCATCCGTGCCACCAGTGCAATCACTTCATTGTAATCTATGCCTTCGACTTGTCGAAACCTTTGAACTACAAGCCGAGCCTTATTCTGATTATGACCCCTTGGTTATCTTTCTTACACTTCAGTACCCATTTAGTGCCAATCACCTTAGCACTTTTGGTCTGTCCACCAGGGTCCATACTCCTAACTTCTTGAACTGTAGGAGTTCTTCTTGCATTGCACTAACCCATGCCTCATCGTTTAAGGCTTTATCACATATTTTGACTCAAATTAAAACATAAAACATCGATATGCACCATCGTGAAGATATCCTTTTTCCATGACTGAGGCATAATCAGCTGAGTATAGCTGATTTCGTGTTTGTACTCCCGATCGAACATCCCCAATGATGTTGTCCAAGGGATGATAAACATTAATCCGAGATCCAGGAGTGGTGGGAACAACTACCTCAGTATCCAGATTATGAAACTCAGATTCAGTATCTGTAGCTGTTGGAGTATGAGGTTCAAAAGTGTCAGAGGCATCAGGATTTGATGCTTGTGTACTTTCATAGGTGGGAACTTGTTCCTCGTGGTTCACATTTTCAGTCTCAAAGGCATCATCATCAGAGGAAGAATCACTTACTTCAAGCTCTCCCCCTGAAGGGCTAGAAGTATCATCTAATGGAGCCGCTGATGTCGTGTCTTGTTGTGTAGTGTTCAGAACATCGTACATCATCATGGTAGACAGCTCATCATCAGTAGGAGAGGCGATAGATTGAAGGACTTAAAGAATCCATCATAGTCGAAGAAGAAGAAGGGTCCTTTTCCAGCAGGGAGGGTGGTCTATCTTTGAACATCTACATTGCACCACACTTCTACCTGACCCGTTGAGTTGTTATAAACTCTCTTGTCTAGTATGCTGTATCCGAGAAAGATGCCTTCTTCAGCCTTCTCATTGAACTTCCCAGTCTGAGTTTTATTTAACAACATTCACGGTGTGCCAAACGGTTCTAGATACTCTAGGTTGGGTTTATGTCGTTGGAGCAGTTCATAACATGTTTTCCCATGTCGTTTGACCATTAAGACTCTATTTAGTGTGTAACACGCATTAGCTACTACCTCATTCCAGAATTGAATAGGCAGTTTCGAGTCTGCTAGCATTGTCCTGGCTGTCTTTATCAAGCTCCTATTTTTCCTTTCAGGAACGCCATTCATCTGTGGAGTGTAGGCAGAAGTAAATTGATGTACAATTCCTTTCTCTCTACAGTATGCCTCCATCCACTGATTCTTGAACTCTGTGTTGTTGTCTGATCGAATTTGCCTTACTTTTAGCTTGTAGAGTGATTCCAAAGTAGTTACAAGATGTTTGAATGATTCAAAAGTTTCTGATTTGGCTTTCGGAAACATCACCCAAGAGAATCTTGAGTAATCATTCGTTACTACAAAGCAATACAGATCTCTAGCAATGCTCTTTATACTAAAAAGACCAAACAGATCCATGTGTAGAAGCTCGAGAGGCATATTAATAGAATTCACTTTCTTCGCCTTGTGAGACTTCTTGGTTTGTTTCCCTTTCTTACATGCTACACAGAAATCCGAAAGCTGGAAATTTTTGATAGTTACTCCATTCACTAAGTCATTTTGAACTAAATTATTCATCTTCCTTGGATTAATGTGTCCCATTTATCTATGCCATGAGACTGAATCCCTTTTAGTTGCTTTTGACAAGAAGCATTAAACAGTGTGATCAGTTGTGGAGGCTTTTGATAGATCCAAGACATACAAGTCGTTATATCTTGAAGCTGACATAAGAACCTTATCCTCCTCAATCACATAGTCCTTCTTCAACATGTAGCACTTCTTTTTGTCAAATACAACTTTGAATCCTTTATCACAGATCTGGGAGACTAAAAGTAAGTTGTTCTGTAGTTGTTGAACATAGTTGACCTTGTCAAACTTCACTTTCTCATTTCCCACTTCGCCTTGAGCGGTGATGTAACCTCCTTTGTTCCCAGCAAATGAAACATGTCCCCCTTTAATTTGTTTGACGTTGAAAAGGAGGGACGAATTCCCTGTCATGTGCCTGGACGCCCCACTATCAATAATCCAGGTATTAGTGATAGCGTTGTAGCGGACACCCTGCACATTTAAATAAACTTATTAGTTCAGATTTGGGACCCAAGCCTTAATTGACTTGGATGACCTAGAGGAATCACACATCATAAACTCAACCCACTGTCCTTTAGAGGATGAGGGCATATCGTTCTTCTTCTTTTCCTCACTATCAGACTATATACTTGATTTTTCTTTCCATAAACCAGTTTTATGTAAGGCCTGTTTGTGGTAAACTGACGACTAGCTTATTGTTTGAACTTTAGGTTCACTAATACTCTTAGGTGGAGTATTAGATCTCATTTTAGAAAAACTTGGTGTTTTATTTAAAAAGTTCAATTTTCTTTCTAGGCGTCTGATAATAAGAACAATTAGGAGAGATATGTCCTCGTTTTCCATAACTGTAGCATGGTCTCCCTTCTACAGATTGAGGAAACTTTTTATGTGGTGTTGAGTTTGGTGAAGGTGTGAGGTGTGTCTGGTTGGGTTTTGACACTTCTCTTATAGATGTTTCAGCTTCTTTAACAAAATTAATTGTTTTTACGTTTTGAACATCTTTCGCTTTTAGTTTACTTGGACTTTGATGATTAACACGTTTTTGGTTAACCGGTTTAGTCATTTTGGGTTTTGAAGTAGATGTGTGTGAACCTGACCTTACATTAAACCTTTTAATTTCATCATCCAAATTCTTAACTGGCATTTTTCCTTTTGATTTCAAAGTAGAATCCTTCTGTTTAGTGATAGATTTCACTGGTTTACTTGTGGAATCAGGATCACTAACCAGGGGAGTGGACACCACATGATCCTTTACTGGGTTGTTATTGATAGGTCTACATTTAGTATTCAAAAGGATCTCATGTGGTGGTGTAACTACTTTGTACCCCAGACCTTCTCCATTATTTCGTTCTTTCACTAAGTTTTGAACTATGTGAGAAGAACTAGCCAAGCTGTGCAGTTTTTGTTTTAATGAATCAACCTCGACTTCCAAAACTGCTTTTTCCTTTTTAGTTTCTTCCAAAGATTTTAAATAAAACTTTATATCATTTGCTTGATTTAAGGCAATAACCTCATTTTCCCTTAGTTGTTTTCCCAAAAGTTCTATTTTTTCTTTGAAACTGCACTCATTTTGTTTTAAAATACGATTTGCTTCAGTGCAGAGTTGTAAATCATTTACTAAGTTATCATTGTGTTCAATAACCTAGCAAATTTCAGATTAATGCTTTCCTTAAATTTTTCATATTCAGAACAAGTATGTTTTTCAAACAGTTGGTCTTTAGAACTTACCTGTGAGGAATCAGACGTATCTGCCATCAAAGTTATATCAGACTCTTCGGTGACTGGAGATTCTGAAATCGTGGCTCTAAGTTCTTCCTCAACCAGGTGGTTTACCACATTCATAGATTCTTCAGTATCTAACATCGTATGCTCAACTATGATCTCACCTTCACTAGCAGATCCATCATCCAGTGCTTCGACAAAGGCAATATTTGATTCTCCTGGAGAAACAAATCGGAAGGACCAATATTGCCCTTCATCACCTTGAGCAGTTAGAGCCTTTGTCTCTTTACTTGAAGAAGCAGTTCCAATTGTATCTTTGTCTTGATGGTTGAAAGTAGGAAATGGGTTACCATTTCTTGTTTTCTTGGGCTTTACACATTCACGTTTAAAATGCCCTTTTCACCGCAGTTGAAGCAGGTGACTTTGGTTTTGTCAAAACCAAAATTCGTATCTTTTGTGGCTACTAGATTTTGCCTCGTCTTCTTGACAAACTTCTTTGCTCTTCTGATTGTACTTGTCAGTGCCCACATGATGTCCATTCTTTCTAGCTCATTCTCATCAACTTGCTCGTAATCTTCATCTGCAAGATGACAATTTCCAATCTTCCTGGCAACTAAACCATCATAGGATTGAACAACAGCTGCTAGAAGATCCATGTGCTCCTTAGCAACTTCCACTGTGATATTACCAAGATTCTCGGTCTTCAACTTCGTAGTATTGGCCTCAGAAACTATGTATTGGGTTCCAGATGACCCTGACATTTCAGTTCCTGAAGTAGTGATTTGGGAAGGAGCAGAAGAATTAGACACAAATGTTGTTTGTAATGGTGCTCCTGAAACAGCTGGAGTCAAAACTGAGTTGTAAAGTGGAGGATTCTGAACGTAGGATCCTTTCTTCGACTTGTACTTCATCCGCAGTTCTTCCTCCCTTAACTTCAAGATGAAATCATTTATGTCTAATGTCACAAGAATGTCGTTCTGTCTCAGATTATACACAAATGAATCCCATTTCTCAGGCAACCCATCAGCAAAGCTTGAAACTTTATCTTCTATGGATGTGGTTACGCCATGAGTGTGCAGCTCACTCATCAGATGATAGAATCTGTCAATAATATCATCTAAGCTCGCATTCCATATTGAAGAGAAATTATCAAACTCCTTCTTGAGAGCTTTAGCCTTCGGTGCCTTCAACGTCACGTTTCCATCGTACCTCTTCTCCAATGCCTCCCATAACTTTTTAGCCTACTTGTTCTCAGAGAACTGATGAAAGATGTCTTTCGGTATTGACTGAGTCAACAGGACATATACTTTCTTTTCAGCATTAAACAGAATCTTCTAAGCTTCGCTCATTCCTCCCAAAGTTAACTTGACTCCATTTGCACTAACTTCTACCATGTAACCAACCTCAATGGACGTCCAAAGATTGGGATCAACTCCATTTAAATAAATCTTAAACCGTTGTTTTCACTGTGGGTATTCATCTAACGTTAACAGCTTTGGTGGTTTATTATGGTTTCCTATCTCAATCTCTAGAAGTAGAAGGTTTTGGATGCGTGAGTCCTTTACGGCAGTAAATGCAGCAAATTGATCTTCCATTTCTATAAAGTTGGTACTTTGAGAACAGGATAGTTTCAATCGTGCGAATGGACTTTGAGTATGGATCACTCGTGCGAATGAACTATGAGTATGGATCACTCATGCGAATGAAGAGTGCGAATGAATTCAATTGTGCAATTGGATTCAGTCGTGTGTATGAACGAGACGAATGGAGTCAAACGACTGGAGTTGTTTAGTCGTGCGAATAAGGGATACGACTGAGTTCAGTTGTGCGAATGAAGTATACGAATGAGTTCAATCGTACGAATGAGCTAATCATGCGATTGAAGGCTGCTGTTTTTGCAAAATCGAAAATTTTGACACTTTGACACAAAATAGGATTTTCTTAGGAACCCTAATTTGTTGTATAATGAAAAATTGAAACTTTAATGCCAGAAAACGTCGAAAACACCTTTTGAAGCAACGTGGTGACTCTTTTGATTAAAACGTAGATTTTTGACACCAAAACTAATCAAATCAAACACAAAATCACTAGCCAAAGCTCTGATACCACTTGTTAAGACCGTGTACGTACGGAGTACTAACTGATTCTGCGTTTGAACCAAATCAAATAGTGCGGAATCCTATTTGATTGGTGATCCAATCAGTGAGAACAATAACCCGATCGATATAAGAATGAACTAAACGTTACGAATGAGTAGGAATCAATCAGGAACGAACTATGAACTTGGACAGGCTGTCTAGGACGCTCTGGACGGCTAGGATTTGTGTGTATTCGAAGTATCTCTCAAAGTTTTTGTTTTTCCACGAATTAGGTGGTATTTATAGGTTAGTGGTTTCCATTCATACGACTGAACCATTAGCTTGGTTCAGTCGTGTGACTGAATCATGCGATTGAGTCATACGCACGACTGAAGGTTTAGTCGTGCGACTGAGTCAATCTTATGTCTCAATCATACAACTGATCCAGTCTCCTAGTTCAGTCGTGCGAATGGTCCATAAGCATGATATATTCATGTGTATGGTCATTAAGTATGGTCCATTAGCATGAATAATCATCCGACTAGATTGAACACATTACTTAATCATTATTGACTTAGAATTATGTACAACCTCAAACCTATATAAGAAATAAATACATATGAATCAAAGATAAATAAACATCAAATAATATATCATATTTCATTACTTCGTCACATTACATATATGTAAGACATGAAAGACTTTTACATTTAAGCATGTAAACTAGGAACAACATGTATCTACATCTGCTTCCTTGACAGCCACTCTTGTTTTCCATCTCTACATGGTATCCATCAAGAATACCATATAGCTCAGTCATTGTGAGTGTGTTCAGGTTCTCTGTTCTCTATCCTCTTGATGGAGACATAGTAGAACTTCCACTCGTTGGGAAGTGCACTCATGAATTTCCTTGAGAGGTCTTTTAATTCAGGAGCTATTCCCACAGACTGAAGGGAAGAGATAAGATCCATGTACCTACAGTATTGATATTGCAAGGTCTCTCTAACAATATGAGTGAAATTCTCAAACTGCTGCTTTAGGGAATCTTTCTTTGAATCATTGGAGTTGGAGTACATCAAGGTTAAGGCATCAAACAGTCCCTTAGCAGTTGTGCAATTTTCAAACCCCACCATAATGGAATTGGGAATTGCTATCATCATGACTGTCATTTCCTTTTCATCAATGTCTATCCGTTTGAGGTCTTCTTCAGAGTAGTCCTCCACTGCCTTCTCTATCATGGCACCACCACCAGCAGGTGAAGCCACTTTTGGCTTGTAGGGGCCTTGGGAAATGGATCTCCATATGTGGATATCTTGATAACTGATGAACCCTTCTATACGTCTGCTCCATTGTCTAAAGTTCTCTGGGGTGATGATAGGTGCTTTAGTCATCGTTCCCATTTTACATTCAAATTTTTTGTTCAAGGCCATGTTTTGAGTGTTGTAAAACAGTGAGTAAACAAGAGTTCGATTAGGATGGTTAGATCACACAATCAAGAGCCTAAGAAGCTCTGATACCAATTGCAGGATCGGTTTTGATACTCAACACAAGTATTTTCTCTCAAACTCACTAACAAGCACTCAAGAAGCAGAGATCTTCTAAAAGTTGATTATAATATACTAAGTAACACAATCAAACACAAAAGAATAATTTTTAAGATACTTGTATATATTATTCTCAACTCAAAGTTTTACAAGACTCTTACAAGCTTACTACACGAGTTACAATAAGATACTATATATACTACAATCTACAGCCGGATATACTTTGATACCAGCTAGAATCCTCTAACTAAAGCAAATGCTACAAAACTATAGTTTAAGGTATCTCAGATAATGTCTTATCTAAGATATGGTAGTCATGACATGTCCATGACTTACCTTTTGTCAACAACTAAAGTTGGTAACCTGTACTAAAACGCCATGTAGTATCAGAGGTCTACAGCGGAGTTGTAAGGCCCCGTTCCCGGGGCACTTACAGCTGGCCAATCATCGCACATAAGACATATATTTACACTTAACCTTCATAAAACATCGCAGCAGAACATCAAAATAACTTTTCATTTCATTATAAATGCTTTTTCAAGTTAATACAATCATTCATTTCAAAACATCATTCATTCGCATTACAATGCAAAAACATTAAACAAAAGATGTCATCCAAAATGCCAAGTAGCTGTCCCGCGCTATCCTTAGCAATGCTCACCTGCCAACTGGAAAATGCATAAAAAGTCAGTGTTGCTGAGTGAATTCTAGTTTTATAATAAAACATACTTTACTTTCATTATAACCATTCTTTACTTTGGCATGTGATCACACATCATACTTACACGTAGATAATATCATTATTACCTTCATCATCGTTCGTTCGTACATTTCGCACGTTTCGCACATTTCGTACTTATCGCACTTTTCGTACTTGATTTTCTTTTCCCTTTTATCTAGGTCCTGTCATGTACTTAACCCCCCTCTAAAGCATCAGCAATTCATCTAGGGTAAGCGACAAGGACCCCATATCGCACGTATCGCACATATGGAGTTGTCACTAGGACAGACTCCCCGTGTGTGTGTGAACTCTTATGGGTCAGCCAAAATCGCACGCTATATAATACACAGTAATTAAGGAATCGCACATATTGGAGCAGTCACCAAGACTAAACTCCTACTGTGTATATGGACCCTTATAAGTTAGCCAAAATCACATGCTGTAAATACCACACAGTTGAGCTAACAACTCTTAATGAGTTGTGAACCTCCTTTCATTTGCTTGCAAGCCTTTTCATACTTTCATTCATTAATGCATGCAGTCATTATTTCGTTCCTCTTTTCACTATCTTACATTTTACGTTACATCATACTTAACCGTTTCTTTCATTAACATTCAACGCAAAGCCACGGGAAGACAAACATACATAAACAGGAACATCAGTAAGATCATGCAAACCTTCATATATATCAGCATGTATACATAACATACATCACACATACCATCATGCATAACATCATCAATCACACATTATCAATCACACAACATCAATCACCCATCATCAATCACACATCATCCTACAGGGCATCATCATACATACATCATCAAATCATATCATACATCATCATACCATGCCCATCATAATATCTATGACCTCAAAAAGTCAACTTACATGGCCCCGGGAACATCCCAAGTCAAAGCCTACATTTTGAATTTTTTCCCAAAAAGTCAGAAAATATTCTAAGTTTTCATCTATATTTGCCTTTTTGTTCATACACATTTCTTTTTACTCATCCGCATTTGCGCACACTTAGAATCTCTCATCCGCAATGACTTTACTCAACCGCATTTGTCAATGCTCATTCGCATTTCTTCATCCGCAATAGCTTTGTTCATCCGCAATTCCTCAGTCACATGAATTACTCATCCGTATTTATGCAATACTCATCCGCATTTCTCTTACTTAGTAGTCAATGCTCATCCGTATTTCTCCAGTACTCATCCGTGTTTCTCTTACTTAGCAGTTAATGCTCATCCGCATTAACTGTTCGTCTGCATTTCCCCAATACTCATCTGCATTGACGTACTTAGTGAACAATGCTCATCCGCATTAACTGTTCATCCGTATTTCTCTAGTACTCATCCGCATTGACTTACTTAGTGATCAATGCTCATCCGCATTAACTGTTCATCCACATTTCTTTTGAACACTTGGGCAAATTCGAAAACTTAGACATCTAAGCCTTAAACATCATATTTCAGTTTCCAAACACCATCTATTATGTTCTAAGCTTAAATATTACCTTCTAAGCCTTAGAAACACAACCGTAACATCATCAAGCATGAACATAGCCCAACATCACATCATAACAGCAACATACACATAGTAAATCATACGGGTATAAAACCCAGTTTTATAAAACATATATTCATGTATTCCAGCCCTAAAACAGTTAAAAACATGTAAAAAGAGGGGTTCTAGAACTCACCTTAGCAGCTCTTGAGTATGGCTTCTTCCAAATTCGTTGCAATTAAGTTCAACCGCCTAGAAACCCACTTGAATTCAAATTTTTAGCTTGTTCTTCTTCAAAAATCCGAAACTTCTGCTTTGCTACTCTCTCTCTCTCTCTCTCTCTCTAACATCCGAGAAATGTGTGGGTGTAGAAAGAGTGATGGGCGGCCATCACCTTTTACACCCACCTTTTTCAAACCTTTTGTCCTTTTGACACTTTTTATCCCTTTGACACTTTTTATCCCTCAACTTGGGTAAAATATCTTTTCTTTCTTTTTTTTTCACTTGATCCTTCTTTCTTTGACTAAAAAAAACCCGGTTGTTACAGGAGTGTCACATACCATACTTATGTCCACTGGTCCATTAGCAACATCTTCCAAAGGTTAATTGGCTTCGGAAGAACAAGTTTTTCCAAAGCCTTTTATACTTCAGAAGAGGTTGCTTCTTTCGTAACTTGGGGACTTCTGCTTCGGAAGTTATTGTCTTTGATTTCTTCTAAGTCTTGAACTTCGAAAGAGAAGACTTTGTCTTCGGAAGTTGGATTTTTTCCTTCAGAAGTTGATTTTGCACTTTGTCTTTGGAAGAACTCCATAACCTTCGGAAGTTCCATACTTAGCTTCGGAAGTCCTTTATACTTGTACCAAAAATTGTCTAAGTGTTTAGTTTTAGTTGCACCAGCCTTCTTCTGATCTAACAGTTTTTTTGCATATTTTATTGATATTTTTATTTTGATGTGATGCCATATAATGGAATATATGAGATAGAACTCCATGGCAATACACTATATAAACATCTCCAACAAACGTATGAAACTGGATTTTAATGATGCACATCTATGGGCATTGTCAAATCTCTCGTATAAATAAGAATCATATCAAGAAACTTCAGACATTAGGAATCCTAGATTCCATTAGCTAAGAGTTCTTTGATAGATGAGAGCTATGTTTAAGTGGAAAGTTGGCCAATACTCTTTTCATTGCTATCGTCAAGGGGCTAAGGATATGTTAGGACTCGTGCATACTAATGTATGTGAACCATTCTAAGCAATAGTCAGGAATGGAAATTTATACTTCATTACACTTATTGATAATTTAAATATGTATGGTGTCACACCCCCGCTAAGAGCGGAAACACGGGGTTGCGACGAGACGGGAATCGTCATAACACATGGTAAGCGATAGAGATGCAATAATAAAAATGATGACAAGCGTGTCATGACGACACCCGACAACAAGGGGACTTGTGTCGTGTATAGTCAATGTCCACGACAACATAGCCATAAGCATAACAAGATAAACGATTCACATGATCACATAAAGATGAATTGTAATGTAAATTCCCACAACCCGGGAACAAGTTTCAAAAGATTGTAATTGTTTACACAGTTCAACATTGTTCAAAGTAATTGTTTGTCAAACATGTTTAGTCCAAAAATGCATCCTAGGGTCTCCACTAAGGCAGCACACCTAGAACCTCAGCTAGCATGATCACCTGAAAAGATATGCTCAAAATGGTCAACATAATTGTTGGTGAGCTCGCAGGTTTAAGTAAATAAAGTGTAAGTGATGCTGTATAAAGTAAATGATATGGAATACCGTGAATACAGTTATATACACAAGTAAAATCACATGACACGAGCTTTGCAACCAAACCTAGCGACGTACACAAAGAAATTGTCGGCGTATATTCACCCAAGACCCGTACCTGGCTATTGTTGGTACTAATTAGTATACCAACACGAGGGTGGGGGTGTCAACCCAGTAGTACTACCAATACCTAACCGTCGGTTCCCACACTGGAATTAAATAGTTGCAAAGATAGAACCACACAGCAGACCCAAGCATGAATCAGATAAGTACTTGCAACACAGTATCACGTTGATTCCTTGTATGAAAATTGTATGTATGTTGCACAGCATAGAAAATGGGCGAGCATACTTTTCCCCCATGTTTGTAAATGTTTGTAAAATAGTATAAGCATAAAAAGGGGCCACGAAACTCACTTGTTAAGTGGTAAGTATGAAAGGTCGAGATTCCAACAGTTGAATGCAATGATCGGTCAAACACCTATTGACAGTTATGTATAAAGCGTATAGTAATGCTTGGTCGGTTTAGGTTGTATCGGTTCGGTCGTGGGTGGCACAAACACACAAGCGGACACACGTATCAGATCTTATGTAGATCCAAGTACTACGAGTAGTCGTCATTGCTTATGACATCCTTGTAAAGATCTCATTGTTATGAAAGATAGCACTTGTTAAGTATTTGTAGTTTCAAATGGGTTGTCGGTAATTGTAAAATATTAGGTTTATTTTAATTGAAATAGTATGTGCATGTTGATAGCGTTGACTTTAATCTTTGGGGTCAAGCAATGACACTTTTACTGATGTTGCCTTATCATCATCAGACGTTCAAGAGAAATTCACACTCAACATCAGTCACACAACAGGACTAGACGCTTGACCCACGTTCCATTCGTACGAATCAACCTTCAATCGTGCGAATTAGCTACTTTCGTGCGATTGAACCTTCATTCGTGCGATTGGACTCAGTCGCACCACACAACACACACATTCGCACGACCCAACCTCCATGCGCACGAATCAACCCTCAATCGTGCGAATTAGCTAGTTTCGTGCGATTGAACCTTCATTCGTGTGATTGGACTCCAGTCGTGCGAAACACGCACAATCGCATACACTCAGTCGGTCACCTGACTCGATCGCACACAATCATCCACACGCATGAATCAATCGCATACAAACACCCAGTTGCACGACTCAGTCGCACGACATGTCTAGTCGCACAACTCAGTCGCACGATTGACTTAGACGCATGATTCAGTCACACGACTCACTCAGTCGCACGGCTCAATCGCATGACAGACCCAGTCGCCTGAACTGCAGAATAGCGACTGTGGTCGGGCTGAGCAGCCCCCGAGCTGCTCTAACGCGAGTTTTATACCACGAGGACTTCCAGAAACACTCAACAAACATACACAAACATGAAACACAAGCAGAAAGACCTCACACGCACCCACACGACCTCATGTGCTCGGATGAACCCGAGCACCCGAAACCCTAGAAAACGTAGCAGTAAAACCGAACCAAAAACGGGTTGAACAAGGTTGTCTACCTGCTAGGAACACGTATACACGATGATACCCAATATTTGGCAGTAAAAACGCGACAAACGTGACGATTTTAGGTGCTAGATCGAGAGAGAAAGTGGAGAAAATGTTGAAGGTGAAGAAGATGAAGATGAGGATAAATGGTTGGGAATGGGGTTTTATACCCAGCCCAGGTTTGCAAAATTACAAGTTTAGTCCCTGCACTTAACCCTCGAGTTCCCAAAAATTTGTTTCGGTTGATTACGATCTTCAAATGTTCGTTATATTACGGTTAAAAGCGTGCTTAATGGCATTTGATAGCCTAAATGGTTTTATTAATGATAATGATCGAATTAAAAATGATATATTGGTGGTGATGGTGATGAAATTTATAAAAGTTTTATGCGTAACACACGTTCTCGAAGGAAGTACAGGCACAAGGGAAGAATAAGCAGACATGATTCCTTAAAGCAGGAGTTCATGAAGAAAAGGAAGAATAATTAAATATTTCTATGTTATTTATGTCGTTCGACGGACCTTAAGGTGACGGATGTCACAGTATCCCCCAGTTGAGAGAGTTTCGTCCCGAAATTCAGCTGGAGTTAGGTCCAAGAGGGTCATCCACGAATAAGTATGGGTATTTGAGTTTCATTGATCTTCCCGTTCCCATGTAAACTCTGGCCCTCGTTTCGAATTCCACCTTACGCGAACAATTGGTATTCTACTGCGCTTCAACTGTTTGACTTTACGATCCATGACCTCAATGGGTTCCTCAATAAATGAAGCTTTTCGTCGATTTTGATATCGTCAATGGGTATGTGAAGTGATTCGTCAGCCAAACACTTCTTGAGGTTCGACACATGGAAAGTATCATGCACACCGTTGAGTTCTTGGGGTAACCTTAATCGGTAAGCCACTGGACCAATTCTTTCTGTAATCTCGAATGGTCCAACGTATCTCGGGCTAACTTCCCTTTCTTTCCAAACCAAAACACTCCTTTCCAAGGAGAGGACTTGAGTAACACTCGGTCCCCAACGTTGAATTCTAGAGGCTTTCGACGATTATCAGCGTAGCTCTTTTGGCGATCTCTAGCGGCTTTCAGTCTATCTTTGATTTGGAAGATCTTGTCGGTTGTTTCCTGGATGATCTCTGGGCCTGTTAGCTGACTTTCACCAATCTCGGCCCAACAAACGGGTGATCTACACTTCCTTCCGTACAACGCTTCGAACGGAGCACACCCAATGCTGGTGTGGTAACTGTTATTGTATGAGAATTCAATCAATGGCAAATGAGTATCCCAACTACCACCAAAGTCGATACACACGCTCTCAGCATGTCTTCTAGCGTTTGTATGGTTCGTTCACTTTGGCCATCTGTTTGAGGGTGATAGGCGGTACTCATGTCTAATCGAGTGCCCATTGCTTTCTGTAGTGTTTGCCAAAATCGTGAAGTGAATCAGCCGTCACGGTCGGAGATGATCGACACCGGCACTTCGTGTCTTGTCACGACCTCTTTAATGTACAATCTCGCCAACTTGTCCATTTGTAGTCTTCTCGGATTGGCAAGAAGTGTGCTGATTTCGTTATTCGATCCACTACGACCCATATCGAGTCATGCCCGTTGCTTGTTTAGGGAGTTTGGTAATGAAATCCATGGCTATATTCTCCCATTTCCACTCGGGAATTTCAGGTTGCTGTAATAATCCCGATGGTTTCTGATGTTCAGCTTTAACTTTCGAGCATGTCAAGCATCTGTTGACGTACGTGGCAATGTCTTTCTTTAGGCCTGGCCACCAGTACAGATCTTTGAGATCGTGGTACATCTTGTCTGCGCCAGGATGAATAGAATATCGTGTCTTATGTGCTTCATCCATGACCAAGCGTACACCTCCCCACTTGGGTACCCATATACGGTCCACGAAGTACTGTACGCCATCGTCCTTGCACATCAGTTGTTTATCCAACCCTCGGAGTTCTTCTCCGCAAGGTTTTCTTCTTTCAACGCTCACTTTGTGCAATTTGGATCTGAGCTTTCAAATTGTTTGAATGGTCAATCCCAAAGCTCGAGCACGTAGTGGTTTCACGCGTTCTTTGCGGCTTAGAGCATCAGCCACCACGTTAGCTTTCCCGGATGATACCGAATTTCACAATCGTAGTCACTAAGAAGCTCTACCCAACGTCGCTGTCGCATATTGAGTTCCTTCTGATCCAGAATATGTTGAAGGCTTTTATGATCTGTGTATACGATGCATTTGGTTCCATACAGGTAATGCCTCCATATCTTAAGTGCGAATACTACAGCACCCAACTCAAGATCATGAGTCGTGTAGTTCTTCTCGTGCACCTTAAGTTGTCGCGAAGCGTAGGCGATCACCTTATCTTTCTGCATTAGTACACATCCCAACCCTTGATGCGAAGCATCACAGTACACCACAAAATCATCAGTTCCGTCTGGAAGGGACAATATCGGTGCATTACACAGCTTATCTTTCAGCGTTTGGAACGCCTGTTCTTGCGCATCTCCCCAATCAAACTTCTTGTCTTTCTGAGTCAGCAATGTCACGGTTGAGCGATCTTTGAAAAGTTCGCAATGAACGACGATAGTATCCGGCTAATCCTAAGAACTGTCGTATCTCTGAAGGTGTCTGGGGGTATCCCATTTCTTTACCGCTTCGATCTTGCCGGGATCTACATGAATCCCGTCTTTGTTACCACATGACCCAAAAACTTCACCTCTCGCAGCCAGAACTCACACTTCGAGAACTTGGCGAAAAGTTTCTCTTCTCTTAAAAGTTCTAGTATTGCTCGAAGGTGTTCTTCATGGTCCTCCTTCGATCGAGAGTAGATAAGTATGTCGTCGATGAATACGATCACAAACTTATCCAAGTAAGGTTTGCACACTCGATTCATCAAGTCCATGAACACAGCTGGTGCATTAGTCAATCCAAACGGCATGACCAAGAACTCATAGTGCCCATAACGATTTCTAAATGTTGTCTTCGGTATGTCCTCCTCGAAAAATCTTAGTTGGTGATATCCAGACCGAAGGTCGATCTTGGAAAAATACGAAGCTCCTTGTAACTGATCAAACAGGTCGACGATCCTAGGGAGAGGATACCGATTCTTCACAGTTAATTGTTCAACTCACGGTAGTCGATGCACATACGGAACGACCCATCCTTCTTCTTGACAAATAACACTGGTGCTCCCCAAGGCGAGTGACTCGGCCGAATAAAACCCTTCTCCAGTAGTTCCTGTAACTGGCTAGATAACTCTTGCATTTCAGACGGTGCCAACCGATACTGTCTTTGCTACCGGTGTAGCTCCAGGAACCAAATCAATACGAAATTCCACCTGTCGTGGAGAGGCAAACCAGACAAGTCATCTGGGATACATCTGGGTAATCCCGCACATAGGGATATTTGCCAATTCCTGTTCCTCCTCTTTCTTTTCCACCACATGAGCCAGAAAAGAGTAGCAATGTTTTCGTAAACTCTCCGGCGTGCTTTCATGCAGGAAATAAGCTTTAAGTTTCTCCCGGTCTTTCTCCTTGAACTCTGAGTACTCCCCCGTCTGACATAGGGATTCGCACTACCTTGTCTCGACAGACAATCTCGGCCCCGTGTTTCGACAACTAATCCATTCCCACAATCACATCGAAACTTCCTAGCTCAAAGGGTATCAAGTCTATATCGAAGGTGTGGTTCTCTAATATTATCGAGCACTTTCTAATAATTTCATCAGCCTGAACAATCCTACCGTTGGCCATTTCTACAGAGTAGCTAGTTTCTAGCCTACTAGGGCTCAAATCAAGCAATTGCACAAACTCAGAAGATATAAAGCTATTGTCTGCCCCAGTATCAAACAGTATAGATGCAAAGTGATTATTGAGTAAGTGCGTACCCGTGACAACATCGGGTCCTGGCGAGCATCGTTGGCTCCAATGACAAATGCACGTCCCCGAGCTGTATTCCCCTGATTGGTCGGGCCTTGATTTCCAGCTATAGCCATCACTTGCTGCTGGTTGTTTCCTTGTTGACCGGGTGCCCGATTCAGCCTGGGGCACATGTTTCGGTAGTGATCAAGGCTCCACACTCATAACAAGCCCTTGCATTCCCGCGGGGTTAACCGCGTTGACCGGTGCAACCATATTCGGCGTTGTTCTGCAGTCTCTTGCAAGATGCACCGGGCGTCTACAGTTCGCGCACACCCGGCACTGCGTTCCTGGGGGATGATGATAATTGCACTTGTCACATTTGGGGTGCGGACCCACATACTCTCGCCTGCCCTGCGCCACTGCCACAAAGTTTCTGGTTGTCTTGGCCCTTTATCAAACTTCCCGGCACTCGACCGGCTCGTTTCCCAAAATCCTTCTCTTTTCTGTCTCCTCTACCCAAAACCTCCCGTTCTCACCATTTCATCAGTCAAAGCGCCAGCCTTCAGAATCGCGCTCTGGATAGTAGGAGGAGCGGTAGCGGTTACCATTGCCCGGATTTGAGGCGCAAGTCCCCAAATGTACCTCTCTATCCTTTTTGATTCCGGGGTGACTAGATGTGGAACCAACCTTGCTAACTCATGAAAACGGTCGGTGTAAGCTGCGTGCCCAGCCCCCACCATGGCATGATTCCAGAACTCATGCTCAAGTTTTTGCATCTCATTGAGAGGACAGTACTCCTCGGTGATTAGGGCCTTGAACTCATCCCACGACATTTGCATCGCGGATTCTCTTCCCCTAGCCTGAATCTGAGTGTTCCACCACGTTAGTGCCTTGCCCTGTAGTGAGCAAGTGGCGTACTTAATCCTTTGGCTGTCGAGGCATTCGCTGATGTCGATCACGGCCTCCATCTTTTCAAGCCATCTGGTCAGAGCTATGGCTCCACCTTTGCCATCAAACTCTCGTGTTTTACAAGCCACAAATTCCTTGTACGAACATCCCCGTCTAGCATTCACTACCCCGGTCTCATAACAATTCCAGTTTCGTTACCGGCTGTACCACCATTTCCGGTCTCCTGATTGCTTTCGTTCCCAGTCGAGTTACCGTTATCCTCATTATCATTGCCACCGTCCCGTGGGGTGAGAATCTGAGAGCATCGCTTACTTGAGCCACCGATAGTCGGATTAGTGCGGCCAGCTGTTGAGCGATCAGGGCTGCCATATCCGCGTTCCCTGTTCCTTGATTGCTACTGGTTGGAGCATTACTTGTTCTTGGGGTTCTTCCCCTGCCTCTGCCCCTTGGGGCTTCAATTCCGCTACTATTACTGCGAGTAGATCTTCAAGGCGGCATGTCTATTCATAAAAGAGTAACATGTAAGCTTTAGTCACCATAAGATACACAAGTATTCCGTTTATCAAGTTCCAATGTTCATGTTCCGTCGTCAAGATCACCATGCAGCCCATTTCAAGCATATTCTCGGTATATCGGTGATGTTTATATATAGGTTTCCCCGCAACGTTCCCACCACACCCACGATGTACCGAGAATGATGCCCGATCCGGTTACATGACATCCGACTTTCCTTTACATCATATCCATAATAATCCATCAAGTCAACTGAGAGCCCAAGCACGTAATCACGTATAGTCTGGTGGAGGTTGCCTATCTCGCATCCTTAAAGGACTCAGACATAGCCTCCTCGGGTCGGTCTCAGTATCCAAGGTCAAGCGCAGTATATATCTGTGAAGATCTCTTCGGGTCTTAATACCCGAATCTGGTTATGATAACTTGGCGCGCAGAGGGAACAGAAGATCTAATAGGAGCATCCCATAAAAGAGTGAGCACAAGGCTCTCTCATAGGGTGGGAAGATCATGAAATAGATAGATAAACGAACAAGTAATGAGGAACACGTATGAGATACAAAATGCACACAACCCTGGCATGCAATCTACATGAAGGTTCCTAGGTTATAGTCTAGGTCAATGTATTGCCTAATTCTCTATAACCAATGGCTCTGATACCAGTCTGTCACACGCCCCTAAGAGCGGAAACACGGGGTTGCGACGAGACGGGAATCGTCATAACACATGGTAAGCGATAGAGATGCAATAATAAATGATGACAACGTGTCATGACGACACCCCAACAAGGGGACTTGTGTCGTGTATAGTCAATGTCCACGAACATAGCCATAAGCATAACAAGATAACCATTCACATGATCACATAAAGATGAAATTGTAATGTAAATTCCCACAACCCGGGAACAAGTTTCAAAAGATTGTAATTGTTTACACAGTTCAACATTGTTCAAAGTAATTGTTTGTCAAACATGTTTAGTCCAAAAATGCATCCTAGGGTCTCCACTAAGGCAGCACACCTAGAACCTCAGCTAGCATGATCACCTGAAAAGATAGCTCAAAATGGTCAACATAATTGTTGGTGAGCTCGCAGGTTTAAGTAAATAAAGTGTAAGTGATGTTGTATAAAGTAAATGATATGGAATACCGTGAATACAGTTATATACACAAGTAAAATCACATGACACGAGCTTTGCAACCAAACCTAGCGACGTACACAAAGAAATTGTCGGCGTATATTCACCCAAGACCCGTACCTGGCTATTGTTGGTACTAATTAGTATACCAACACGAGGGTGTGGGTGTCAACCCAGTAGTACTACCAATACCTAACCGTCGGTTCCCACACTGGAATTAATAGTTGCAAATAGAACCACACAGCAGACCCAAGCATGAATCAGATAAGTACTCAACACATATCACGTTGATTCCTTGTATGAAAATTGTATGTATGTTACAGCATAGAAAATGGGCGAGCATACTTTTCCCCCATGTTTGTAAATGTTTGTAAAACAGTAATAGCAAAGGGGCCACGAAACTCACTTGTTAAGTGGTAAGTATGAAAGGTCGAGATTCCAACAGTTGAATGCAATGATCGGTCAAACACCTATTGACAGTTATGTATAAAGCGTATAGTAATGCTTGGTCGTTTAGGTTGTATCGGTTCGGTCGTGGGTGGCACACACACACAAGCGGACACACGTATCAGATCTTTGTAGATCCAAGTACTACGAGTAGTCGTCATTGCTTATGACATCCTTGTAAAGATCTCATTGTTATGAAAGATAGCACTTGTTAAGTATTTGTAGTTTCAATGGGTTGTCGGTAATTGTAAAATATTAGGTTTATTTTATTGAAATAGTATGTGCATGTTGATAGCGTTGACTTTAATCTTTGGGGTCAAGCAATGACCTTTTACTGATGTTGCCTTATCATCATCAGACGTTCAAGAGAATTCACACTCAACATCAGTCACACAACAGGACTAGACGCTCGACCCACGTTCCATTCGTACGAATCAACCTTCAATCGTGCGAATTAGCTACTTTCGTGCGATTGAACCTTCATCGTGCGATTGGACTCAGTCGCACCACACAACACACACATTCGCACGACCCAACCTCCATGCGCACGAATCAACCCTCAATCGTGCGAATTAGCTACTTTCGTGCGACGGACTCCAGTCGTGCAAACACGCACAATCGCATACACTCAGTCGGTCACCTGACTCGATCGCACACACATCATCCACACGCATGACTCAATCGCATACAAACACCCAGTCGCACGACTCAGTCGCACGACATGTCGGTCCACAAACTCAGTCGCACGATTGACTTAGACGCATGATTCAGTCGCACGACTCACTCAGTCGCACGGCTCATCGCATGATGACAGACCCAGTCGCCTGAACTGTAGAATAGCGACTGTGGTCGGGCTGAGCATCCCCGAGCTGCTCAACGCGAGTTTTATACCACGAGGACTTCCAGAAACACTCAACAAACATACACAAACATGAACACAAGCAGAAAGACCTCACACGCACCCACACGACCTCATGTGCTCGGATGAACCCGAGCACCCGAAACCCTAGAAACGAGCAGTAAAACCGAACCAAAAACGGGTTGAACAAGGTTGTCTACCTGCTAGGAACGCGTATACACGATGATACCCAAGATTTGGCAGTAAAAACGCGACAAACGTGACGATTTTAGGTGCTAGATCGAGAGAGAAAGTGGAGAAAATGTTGAAGGTGAAGAAGATGAAGATGAGGATAAATGGATGGGAATGGGGTTTATATACCCAGCCCAGGTTTGCAAAATTACAAGTTTAGTCCCTGCACTTAACCCTCGAGTTTCCCAAAAATTTGTTTCGATTGATTACGATCTTAAAATGTTCGTTATATTACGGTTAAAAGCGTGCTTAATGGCATTTGATAGCCTAAAATGTTTTATTAATGACAATGATCGAAATTAAAAATGATATATTTGTGGTGATGGTGATGAAATTTATAAAAGTTTTATGCTTAACACACGTTCTCGAAGGAAGTACAGGCACAAGGAAGAATAGCAGACATGATTCCTTAAAGCAGGAGTTCATGAAGAAAAGGAAGAATAATTAAAATATTTCTATGTTATTTATGTCGTTCGACGGACCTTAAGGTGACGGATGTCACATATGGTTATGTTTTTCGTATGAAGCATAGACATGAAATGTTTGAAAAGCTCAAACAATACCAAAACAAAGTGCAAAGTTAGTTAGGTATAATAACTAAGATACTTCAAGCTTATCGAGGTGAAGAATATATCAATCAAGTGTTTGATGAACATATAAGTAAACGACATCATAACTCACTCCACCCGTAACACCATAGCTTAATAGTGCGTCTGCAAGTAGGAACTGGATACTGTTATAAATGGTTTAAGCAATGATGTGTCATACAAATTTACCTTACTCTATTTAGAGTTTCACTCCTGAGACTTTAAAAAATTCATTAATCTATGTCTGACTAAGACAATGATAAAATTCTTATGAGATTTGACATGGGAACACACCAGAATTCCATGCCTTAAGGTATAGGGATGTAACACTTATGTTACATGTGAATCTTCGAAGAAACTAAACCCCCTTGGTGATAAATTCATTTTCGTCATATACCATAAAATAATTGGTTACTATTTATACAATCCTATTGGAAACAGAGTTTTCATAAAAACAGAGAGCTACCTTATTAGAGAATCAACTATTAGAACGAAAGATCGGAGAAAATCATATGGATTTGGAAGAAATACGGGATACAATTGTAACATAGGACAAGCTAAAATTGTCAAGCAAAAAGAAGTAATTGTTGTATCTAAACCTAAGAGGATTCAGGGATACAACAGTCATACTGAGCATCCATGAAAGTATTAGAAATCAATATGAACTCGAGGGATGACTAATCTTAATAGGATGGGAGTTGAAGATGAATGCTTTGTAATATAAATTGATAGGCTGAGAGGTTGAAAATGAGGTGATAATATATAGTTTGTGGGTTTTTAAAAAATTGGTAGGTTGGTTGATTTAGTAGGTATTGATAGCCATGTAATGTCTTGCTGATTATAAATTAGGGTTTGGTGTTGGTAACAACTTTTTACTTTATTGCAAGAGACCATATACTTTATTGTAAACCATAGTACACAAAGGTTATGACGCATTAATAACCATCCCTACAAAGCCTAAAGAGCAAGGTCACATCAAAGCTAACGACATCTACCTTTTCTAGAATGACCTTTATAAACTTTGAGTGCACAACTGCAAATAATGATTTTTAAAAAGTTAAATGATAGTTTACTTTCAAATCCACATGGTTTATGAGTTAGGGTGGTGTAAGAAAGGAAACACAAGATCTTATATATAACTTTATTCTTAAGAATTATGAATCATACACTTATTAATTCTATTCATAATTTCACCAATGTCCATCATGTGACTAGAATACTCACCCATCAAAAAATAGACATATTTACTATACACCATATCGCAAGTGTACAAGTGAGTCGCTAATAAAACGAAAATTCTAAAAATATCTATTTAATTAGTGTTTTATTTTAAAATGTCTATTTGACTTTTTTTTCATAAAAGTCCCCAAACATGCTTGTCGACACCTCCCATGTTTTGAGTTCTAATACTAGTAATGACATCTAATGAATTTTAACCACATGTCCATACATGGGTAGAAACACCTACATGGTTTCTTACACCAACGTCCATCTTTCTGTAGTTCATGTCACGAGAGTTGATATGATAATAATTATATATGTTTATGATATATATTTCTTCGCATTGTAAGTCATTTTTATTACAAAATTCATAATTTAGACACGTATTTGTGTTTTATTTGAATTTTATAGTTATCGGATGAAGCTTGGTGATTTCGTGAAGAAAATCCAAGATTTGAATAAGTTCAAGAGGAAAATGGTTCTTATATTACCTAATTGAAGCTAAATATGCCTATATAAGCTGTCAAACTTTAAATAATTTAAATTTTAACTTGAATACGGTCATATCACTTCAGATATGGCCATATTCGAGCAGAAACGGGTTTATAACCCTACTAAACCTCATTTCCAACCTAACTTTTATTTTCTTTAAAACCCTAGCATCCCTCAAGTTCTTCGGTGTTTTTGAACATTTCTTAAGAGTTTTTAAGATTTTTGAAGACAAAGATTGAAGATTCCACACTTTCAAGAAGGATCTAACATCATCCACACCATTTCCATTCAAAATTTAGTTTGAATTCCTCTAGACCTACTATGAGTTCTTTTAAGTTCATGAGTTTGGGTGTGTTTTTTTGTAAGCCTTATGGGCTAAACTCTTATTATCACTTGGATTAGACGAAACTTAGGATGATTTAACAACTTATACATAATTTTTGGTGTTGTTTATGTTAATGTCATGACAAAACTAGATTATTCTTTAATGATTATGTGTATTTGTTATAGTTTGATAAAATGTTCAATCTTATGGGTGTTTTAAGCATGAATGTTGAAAAAGCTCATGTTCTTACAAGATTTATGCATATGATTGCATCTTTTGTATGCAATTTTTATGATATTTGACTAGGAATGGTGAATGAAGGTTGAGAGTTTAGTAAAATTAGGTAAATATACATTCTTATGCTTATGTTTGAGAAAACTATAGTTTATGTCATAAATCTCTCTTGTCATCTCTTTTGTCATTGATTATGAATTGATTTTGTAATCGTAGTTTGATATTCATGAGTTGAATGGTAGTTATAGTTTTGTCTATTTTACGCAAGTTGATGTGGTTGTCGTGTGTTTATCATGTCAACTTTCCAAATATTTGTGGAATTAGGTAACCCTAACGGGAGTCTAATTCATCTTTAAGATTGACATAACTGTATCACTAGTTTTTCATGGCATAACTTTAGGTGGCTATTTTATGTTTATCATTCTAGCCATTCAACTAGTTATATGTGTAGATATCCTTGACAAGGTTTAGGCTACTTCCATGTATTATGTGTAAAAAATGATCTTATCTTGAGTTCGTGTTAGTTGTTAATTCTATGCTACATAGAATCAAAGTTCAAGTGGTATTTTTAATTGATTGTGTATCTTCGTCTTTACTTCCATAATTTATTAGTTTAATTTGCTAATCGTTTTGGTTGATTATAATATTTACAAATCCAAAATCAATTGGTCGGTTAAATAATGACGATGATTTAGTATTGGGAGCCATTGTGTCCACGGATCGATCCTTAATTCTTACCTTAAGTTATACTACTATATAATAGATGTGTTTACTTATTGTGTGTAGTTAGTATATATAAAGGTGATCTTGTTTCTATAAAATAAAAACAAATTGTGTGAATTTTCATATATATATATATATATATATAATATATATATTATATATATATATATATATATATATATGTGTGTGTGTGTGTGTGTGTGTGTGTGTGTGTGTACACACACTTTACACGCATCATGAGTCCATGTTTTGAGTTCAATCACCCCTCTTTTGAAGGCCTGCCTTTGTTTGAGGCGTTACTATTGATATTTTGAGTTTGTATGCCAGTAAAACTAAAGTTTAAGATGCGAAGCTTATGCTTTGAGGATATTTTTAAGGAATGAAAAAATTAAAACACAAATAAAATTTAAAAAATCCTCTCAAACCCTGAATTGTATGGTCTTCTTTTTATAGCTTGAAAGAAATGGTGGGAGTTATAAGAAATTGACCCCAGGTTTCCCGCCATTTTGAGCAACCTCAAAACCACTAGTCCATTCTCCTGCTGCTCATCAACATCAATTGAAGCAAGAGAACCACAGAACTCATAGCAATGAGTGGAAAGATGAGATCCAAAGTGCACAACAAGTGCAAGATGATGGGTTTTACTCTCAAAGTAGAAGCCCTAAAGGAGATCCTTTCGTTCTTGAGCAGCTATGAAGATGCAGAAGATGAGCCCTTGATCTCCTCCTTGACGAACTCCAACGCCAATCGCGTAATCCCTCTAATTCTTGTTCAATACGAAGTTCAGTTTAGTTTTTTTTGTCAGATTTAGGGTTTTACGGTCTTTTAATTTGTGGGTTTTGTGAAATTGATGTCTGTGGTGGAATCGCATAATCTATCTTTTGTATGAGTAGTTAAAGTTTGACTTTGGATATTCAAGATTCGTAAGAATTTGCCTTGTTTGAATTCTCGTTGAAAATTGATCTCATATTGTAGCTTCATGGCTACAAATTTGTAATCTTATTTGCATGTGAAAGGTTTTACTTTATATTATCGGGTTGGAAGATTATTAATTTGTCGTAGGATTTTTGTGGTTTATCATTTAGTGGGATTTTACCAATGTTTCTTGTTTATGATGAAATGAGGCAGTGAAATCTTCGGTTTTGGATAAGGAGCCTGTACAGCGTGTTGTAAGCATGCTTCGTGAAGCTGAATCTGTAGCTGAGGATAATCTTGGTTCAAATATGTCAACTTCTTTCAGTGTAATTGATGTCTTTGATGTTTCAAAGTTTCGATATGATCCCATCAGAAAGATGTTTTGCGAGTAGTCTTTTGCTTGGGTTGCAGTCATTTAATATTTGCTGCATTGCTATAAATTAGATCACTCGTTAGGAAGCCAAAAAAGCTAAGTTATATTATGGTAACTAACGGGATCAGACAACTTTACTACAAAAGTCACTGGGGGTTGTGGGAGATAATGTTACAGGACAAAAGGACCATATTTAAAAGTAAAGAATCATCATGGATGGTGTATCTGACCATCAATGTCAAGCACATACAATAGATGTAAAAAATAGATATTGAAATGATCCAGGAAAGGAAATTGCACTTATTAACAGACCATGATGGAGTTGTAAGGAAACCAAAAGACTAGTTCGGTGACTAAAGTGTAGCCTTCCTTTTTTTTATATCATCCATTAAAAAAATGCATTGACAAGTATAACATGACAGAGTTGTCTAATAACATTCATTTTACAAAGTTATCATAGTTTATCTTGTTAGGATCTAAGCACACATGATAACAAACATAAAACAGTAAAGAACATGAGAGATTTAACATGGTTCCGGCGCATTGTGCAACCTACCTTCATGGGGGTAACTAGGGTTTTCTTATTATCGAGTGATAATAATTTACAAGTACAAGATGTATATTTTTATAGACTAGAATTATGGTTATTCCCTTACTTAACAAGATAACTAACTGGGCTCATTTAGAGCCAGGGCTGGCCGACCACTGCTCCATCTTCTAATTCATACGTAGCCTACATCACAACATATCTTTGGATGGGGAGGATCAACATTAACTATGATTTCATCAACTACTATATGTGTTGATTACGTTTGAATCTGCCATATGACTGTTCATGTTGTTTTTGGATCCAGTTAGCCTTTTCTTGAGTATCTTTTTTATAACTATCTCATTTTGTGCTATATTATGTTTAACAAAAGAGAAGGCTTGGCTTATACATTTAGATATAATATCTTTTGGACTTGTGGAGAGAATATGGATAAGCCACCTGTCTAGTCCTCTGGTTTCTCTGATTAAGAAGTGGAATAATCTCCGTTCATTTTGACCTGAAACTTTAATTGAAAGAACATGGTGTCATTTATGCTTCTTCGTTTAATGTAGACATGCAGGGAGACTTCCACTTCAAGGTGATGCTCCTGCAAAAGCTTGGTTGTACAGGGATAGGTTTCTTTTGTTGTCTCAGAGGCTATCACGGATTCCACAATTCTCTAGGCCTTCAATTAACAGCGAATTATCTGAACTTGGGAGCTGTGAGGTTCTCTCTATCTCTCTCTTGTATATATTCTTGCGAAAGAAATTTCTTTATAAAAGTGTTGTTGATTAATGTATTTTGTAGATATCTCAAATTCAATCTCTGGTTGGACGAACTGGAATAAGTTGGGTAATGGGTGTCATATCTCAATTTGAAGATGGCCACTTCTACCTGGAAGACCTTACAGCAGCTGTGGAAATTAATCTGTCCAATGCAATATCCTTAATCACTTGATTTTTGTGGCTCAATAATCATGTTACATTTGATTGATCCGCTTGTATTTAAATTAGATTATATTTAGATATTGGTAATCATAAACAAATACATACCTGAAAACCTACTGATTTTCTTTACTGTTTTATAGCTAAGCATTATCTGTTAATTGACAGTCTGTGTGTTACAATATGCAAGACATACAGTGACATAGTCTTTTCTTAACATCACTTACAAAATAACAACAGGGTTTTTTTCTGAGAACACCATTGTATTAGCTCAAGGTGAGATGCAGTTAGATGGTATTTTCCAGGTTAGTCTTACTTTACCTTGTTTGGTAAATCTTGTTGAACTTTCTCTGGTTCTTGAACTATAAATCCAACTAAATCAAATATTTAGTGGTTCTACATACGTTCTTAATGCGCTTTACCGATTGATTTTTGAATAGAATCAATTAATCATGATATGTTATGTTAAAAAAAGATGATGTCAGAAATGCTAACAGCTGGAAGGCTGTGAATAGTTCAGAAACTTTTATACAAATTGGGTATTAAAATGAAGTTCTTTTATAACTATTGTATGCTTACATTTTCAAACCTATTTTACATGGAAAGGGTAACACTAGTTTCCCTTGTCAATATTATGCAGTATATCTGTAAAAGAATACAGGCTTTGATTATTGGGCCATTTTATTGTGCCGGCTACTGATAGATTACAAGCATACAACTTTCTTAGATAATTAGTTGCAAATTATTGAAAAAGACTTCTATTATGGTAAAAAGTATGTTCATTGGTCATGAGGGTAAGCATGCACTTGTTGCTGGTACTGATATGAGGCAGTTATGATGCTGCTGTGGTGGGTAGGGTTTTGGGATCTGTAACCTATGATTTTGTATATGGATGCCTGATTACTTATTATTAGTGTAAACATGATGTGTTATTAATATAAGCAGCAAAATGGGTGGGCCACATGGGTTTGGTAACAAGTTAAAATGTACATTGGGTTGATTCAATATTCTTTTTCCAAAATTTGTTATCTTAAAGTAATTAGTGTGTCAAATATGATTAGAAAAGTTAGGTTAGAAAATAATAGGTTTTATGCATTTAAATTTACACTTTGGAAATTTTCTTTATAGCTAGATTTAACTTACCATCACTATCTGTGGCCTATGGTACCAAGGTGTGTGTGAAAGATGTCTTTCCCTGTGTGATTGAGGGTTCAACTTCCATGGTGGACAGAAAGTGTAGATTTAGGAGTTGGAATTGAGGGTGTGTAGTTTTTACTTTATCTATCAGAAACAATCATTTCAAATGGACCCATTTTAAGTAAATGGGTTGAAAGCCCCCCACCCCCCACCCACACACACACACCACTTTATCTTGCAAGGAACTTTGAATATATATATATATATGTATATATAACGTAAGGTTCACCAAGGCTTAGACGATGAAAGAAGACGAAATGCAAAATAGCAATATGTCTAACACAAATGATTTGTTTCTTTTTAATTATGCAAAAAATGTAAAGCTTTGTACATTAATTTTAATATTCTTTATGATAAATCCACATCTATTGAATGTTTGTTACTAGCTAATAGTTATACTTGATTATTATGTAGGTTCAAACATTTGGTTTTCCACCATTAGAAGACAGAGAGAAGTCAATGTCATTATTTTCTGGGGTTGATTATTTTGGTGGTGGTACGCTTGCAAAAGAGGACACTGTATCCTTTTTAAGTCCTTTAATGCAGTGTTGTTAATAGCGAATAGCGGTAAATAGCTACAAGACACCTATATGCTACGTAGCGAATAGCGGTAAATAGCGCCCACTATTTTGTGTTTGGCGATTAAGTAGTATATATTTTATGAATGTTTTATATTCAATAAATAAACATGTTTAGCAATAAAATAGTAGAAAATTTAAGCAAACACCACCAAAATAACTAAAGCACTCCATTACTAATCATCTAAATCTCATATTTTCACAATTGGTGTTAAAAAAAACGCTACCTGGTCGCTTTTAAGTCGCTAACCACCTTGTAGCGCTGCTTCACCTATATGTGACGTAGCGCGCTATAGCACGCGCTATAGCACGCGCTACGATCGCTATTGACAACTATGCTTTAATGTGTATAGTTCAATTCAAGTAACTGCAATTTAATTGTTATGCCACTCCTGTTGCTCAAACAATAAAAAATGTTTTGGAAGTTGCCTTGACTGTGTGCTCAGTTTAGACTGGCAGAGATGGAATCAAGGGCAGTCAATGAAATGTTTGTCATACTATCTGACATTTGGCTGGACCGTGAGGAGGTATCGAGTTTACATTAAATAAATTGCAAGACCAATATATTAATATATTATTAAAGGTGGCAATTTTGACCTTTTTATTTAGAGAACACTAATTTAGTAGATACACCACCAGATGAAATATTAATAGCATATACTATGACATGGTTGTGGTGTATCTAGTAAATTACTGGTGTACAAATTAGCTCTCATGAATGAGTCGATTTGGGCTGTATTTTATTTTGAATGGGTCAAATAAAATAAAATTTAGCTAAAAGGAAACTTATCAAATGAATCTATCAAACCAAAAGTGTTTTTTATGTGTAAAGCCCTTAGAATGATCATATATAATATTAGATCATGAGTGATTTAATATAATTTTTCATATCACATTGAGACACTAATTATATATTAAGTGCTTTGACAAAAGTGTTTACGGTCAACTGAGCTCATGTAAAGTTATATGTTTTCACCTAGACCTATTTTACCACCTCTAGTAGTAACCTTTTGCATGCATCGCCTAATTTCTTGATTATATTTATTGTTAGAAAAGACCATGGCAAAGCTAGAGATCGTGTTAGATGGTTATGAAGACGTTGAAGTAGTTCCCACTCTCTTTGTGTTTATGGGAAATTTTGTTCACATCCGTTTGATCTTTCATATAATTCTATCTCTAATATCAGGTGAGTTCTTTAGTGTGATTCTCTTGGTATTACATATGGATTAATTAATTTATTGAATTAACTCCAAAAACAACTTTGTGACACAGATCAAGTTTTGCAAAACTTGGGAAAATGATTGGAGATCATCAACGGTTAAAAGAACACAGTAGATTTCTTTTCATTCCAGGACCAAATGATGCTGGTGAAGAACGTTGAATGTTTTACTAATTTCTTTTGTTATTCTATGGATTTAATCTTTATACTTGTCATTTTAGGCCCTTCAACAGCTCTACCCAGGTGTGCTTTACCCAGATATATAACCGAAGAGTTTCAACAGCAAATTCCAAATGCCATATTTGCAAGCAATCCATGCAGGTGCATATGTAATTATTTCTTATTAATTATTGCATCATATAAATTTCTAGAATTTTGTTTTTTTCTATGCATATGAATGAATAAGATTTGTGGTTTTAAAGTTAATTGATGGGAAGGTATTCTAAGGTACATCTTATGTTCTTGTTGCTACTAGCCATTGCTAGTCTTCTTATGACTAGCAGCCAAACGACAGGTGGGTAATGAGTGAAGGTGGCTTCATGTCAAAACGGGTAATATTTGGTATGGGTTGGTTGGGTGGGCACAAAACATTTTTTGTTCCTTTCTTTGCTTTAAAGTTTTTATATATTTAGTTGTTAAATACGACTAAAAACTATATCATGATATTATTAATCTATTGTTTATAGATGAAGCGATTTAGGACACTATATGCATTATAAATACACTCTGAACTACTTTTTACTTGTTACTCTTTTACTACTTTTATGAGCTTTATCACTTCGGCCTATTAGAGAGAAAACATGACACACATCGATCAATATGTGGGTTGGTACTGCCACCTCGAATCGTGACTGACAAACTTCTCTTTTTATGTTTCAGACTCAAGTTTTACACCCAAGAAATAGCATTTTTTCGCCAGGAATTGCTTTACAAAATGCAAAGGTCTTGTTTGATTCCTTATTCAAAAGAAGAAACGAGTGATCCTTTTGAGCATGTGAGTTGCATTCTTTGACCTGATTCAAATAATATCTTGGTCTTGCAATTTATAAGATAGAGGTGGCAATATGGTTTGTTGTGTAATGGCTCATTTTTAAGTGAGTCGAAACAAGCCAACATATTTTTGTTTTTATAAAGTTTATAAGAACTTAAGAAGCATTATATACAAACAAACAAAGGCACTAAGTTATATCTCACCCAGAGTACGGTCTAGGGTGGGGGAGATAAGCAAACCTTACGGAGATAATGAGGGTGCTTCCATAGGCCCTTAACTCCCAAACCCCCCTCCTCCTGTTTTTTTTTATTAAATAAAAAACTACTATCATGGAGTATATATCAATAGTAGGAAAGAAAAGATAGAGGACTAAAAATGAGATCTTGAATAACCCAGAGAGTATCTTGCATTGACACCTAGGAAGAAAGGCAAACAAAAATATAGGATGAGTTAAGGAGTTTTTTCCCAAACTAGTGTAGTTTGAAAACTTATTTGCCAAAATGGTGTACTTTGAAAAATATTTACCAAAATAGTGTAGTTTGAAAACTTTGTTGTTTCTCACTCTAATTTAATTGACTACTTAAAAATTTATTATTTTTATTGGCTATTTAATTATCTTTAAAGTTTTTTTTATTCTTTTAGGAATGACATCTTTAAATTTTTAGATATATATTTTAAATAGATCATTTTAAAAGTTTTTAAGAATTTTTTAAGTTTTCAAAAAAAAATTTCTTTTACTTTATTTAAAAATGTATTCTAGAAATGACTTTATAAAATGTTTAGTTATTATATATAGTCTACTAATAATAAGTCGGTTGCTACAATAATTATATACTTATAGCATAGAGTCATGTAAAAGTTGATGTTACGTTGTCTTTTATTTATGTTGACCCATTATATTTACAGCTTAGTATTGTTTATTTTTCCTGTGACCTGTTATCAATAAAATGAAACCCAATTGACTTTACATAAAAATGGCTGAAAGTGCCACCTGATCAGCAAAACTTTTACTAACTAGAGAACTATCTTCAATGCAGCTTGTTGCTACTATAACACATCAAAGTCATCTCTGCCCTCTCCCTTTAAGTGTACAGCCCATTAACTGGAATTATGATCACTGTCTTCAGCTCTATCCAACTCCACATACGGTAAAGTTCTAAAGTTCATTATGTTATATGCATGGCCTTTTATACGTTGCAAGAGTTGGTGACCAATTAAAACATACACGTACATTTTTGTTGCCTGTAATGTTTAATTATAGTAGTTTTCACTCATGCATTATGACTTGCATTTTTGTGGACATGCGAATGATACCTTCTACAAGGGATATGTTTTGGAGTAGAATTTGGTGGGGATATAGAGGACTTTTTCAAGAAAGGAGACCAAGTGTCGCTGTATTATCAATACTTAGAAAATCCTACTTCATTTTATTATTTACCTTATTATTGCAATAATGATCATAATTTGAATACATTATTTGTAAGAAAGATGCAAATAATGGAAAAGGGTGTTTCAGGGCAACCTGACTTGATGTTTTAGATGCTAACTGCTAAATTAACCATTGTAATAGTACATCAATAGAAGGAATGAGAGTTACTATATAACAACTCTTTTTGGGCAAAAAAATGTAGAAGTTTCTCCATTCCATAAAAATTGTATGACTTCTCCTTTCTTAATTTCCAATGTGGCAATATTTTCATAAATCAACAGAATCCCATGTTAAACTTATTCATCATCATTATCATCATTATGATATACAGTTTCATCTCCATCTCAACTCAAGCCCATTTTGGTTGGATCCATCTTGACCCGAACCAAAATTATACTTTTTCAAACAATCTGTTTTGATCTGACCTGACCTGCTTGTTTTGCCATGCTTATTTTTTTTTATCATTTCACCAATTACATCATTTCACCAAATTTAACTGCTTGTTTGACTTTTTTTCTATTATTTACAAATTTATTATTACGAAGTCAGCTAAAGGGGATGTTGTGTTTTGACCCATTTGCAGATTGTATTAGGCGATAGCAGCGAACAAAAGGCGTTCAAATACACCGGTATTACCTGCTTTAATCCAGGATCTTTCTCCAATGAATCCACTTTCGTGGTATATCGGCCTTGCAATCAAGAAGTTGAATTGTCGGCCCTTGAATCTTAAATGCATCACACCCAACTGATCATTATCTCAGAGGTCACTGGTCTGTTACACTTTTGATCTTTATTTCATGTTAACAGAGGTCACAAGGTAATTGTTTTTCTCAGTTGAAATGTTATTTTAGATGCCAGCAAAATAGGCAGGTATGTAACAAGTCAAAAGGACACAGGTGTAGGTCAAAACTTTCATTTTTGGTGTGGGCGAATCATCCTGATGATTGGCAACTCTTGTTGTGAATTATTAACCTTTTTAGTGTGTAAAGTATGATTACAAAACTATATTATTAGAAACTCAATTAATTTAAAGTGATTTATGAGTTTTTTTCTGCGTTCGCATACATCGCAATTACTTTTAACTATTTGACCTGTTGTGCTATATTGTTCTGAATTTTGAATGGTTTTCAATTTCTATTGAATTGCTTATAGAAGATACAATGGAGATATATGTACATTTTGAAGAAAAAAGAAAAGGCTAACGAACTACTACAATAATAAGGGAGGGTTTGTAAATTGATTCCTTTCTATACCCACTGCAAGTTGGAGCATGAGGTTACGAATGCCCAACATGTCTAGCAACAACTGCAGTTGACGAGACCCCAATGGTTTTGTAAATAGATCGGCAATTTGTGATTTGGTATCGATATGCAATGGTTCTACCTCTTTGGACTCAACATGTTCTCTAACAAAGTTACAATCCTTCTCCATGTGTTTTGTTCTTTCATGAAAAACCGGATTGTTGGTAATATATATAACCGCCAAGTTATCACAAAACAATTGTGTTGGGTTACTTTGCTCAAGATCTGATTCCTTCAAAAATCAAAAGCCATCAAAGCCATAAAACTTCATAGCAAGTGATGGCCATTGCTGGTATCTGGCTTCTGTTGATGAACGTTATACCACTGATTGTTTTTTTGATTTTCATGATATCGGTGCTCCTCCCAAGAGTAACACATATCCAGTTCTTGATCTTCTTATGTCAAGACATCCGAGCCAATCAGAGTCTGTGTAAGCAACTAAGTTCGTTCCTCCTTTCGGGAGTAGTATCCCTTGGC
Organism: Flaveria trinervia; assembly: GCA_025506515.1. NCBI lineage: Eukaryota > Viridiplantae > Streptophyta > Magnoliopsida > Asterales > Asteraceae > Flaveria > Flaveria trinervia. The sequence continues at coordinate 8,264,009 of CM046458.1, read as the reverse complement.
CGCGGGTGGCCTTTAGGTACCGTAGTACCTTCATAGCTGCTTTCATGTGGTTCTCTTGAGGATCAGCCACAAAATGGCTTAAAACGTTAACCGAGTATGTTATATCTAGCTTGGTTGCTTGTAAATACAAAAGTCTCCCTACGAGTGTTTGATACTTACCTGCATCAACCCAAGTTCCTCGTCACTCTTCCAAGTTTTGTGTTCTGTTCCATAGGGAATGCACTCGGTTGACGTTGACAACCCATCATTCGATTATCCTTGAGAATATCTTGAACATATTTTGTTTGACAGTGGACCAATCCTTCTCGAGTACGTGCCACTTCAATGCCCAAAAATGCTTTAGAACACCTTAGGCTTTAGATGCTAAATTTCTTGTTCAAAAACATTTTCGTTTCATTAATCTTTTCTTTGTCATTTCCCGTGACGATGACATCATCAACATATACAAGAGCTGCCACAAAAGAGCTTACGGTCTTGAATATGAACAAAGAATGATCTGATTGTGACTGCTTGAAACCATCTCATGTAAGGATGATATGAACTTTTGGTACCAATTTTTCGACGCTTGTTTTTGCTCTCTTTTCCTTCCTCAAAGCCCTTTGTTGACGACGAGTTGGTTAATTATCCAATTTCTCACCTCATGAAAGCCTGAAACGTAGCGGTCTCGGTATTGGCCTTTTTTCCTTGTAGACATAGCCCTTTGTTGCTCGTCTTCTGCCACAAGGTGGTACACTTCACCTAAGGCAGGGATCGAGTTCATGGCAAGGATCTGGGTTCTAATTGTAGAGAAGTTGGTGTCCAGACCAAGTAGAACTCATGCAATCTCTCATTGTCCCTTAGTTCTACCAACTTCTTGCTCGTACCGCACGTGCATCCCCTGCAAGAACACTTTGGTATGCAAAATATAGACCCTATTTCATCCCATATTACTCCAAGCCTTGTGTAGTAGGCTGAGACCGAAGCACCGTCTTGTCTGTAGTCGGCCATCCTTTGATCATTGCATCACTGTTGGACCATAATCTTTATCATCAAAGATGTCCTAAGTCTATATTATAATTATTATGTATATGACATTATTATGTAATTATATGTATAGTATAAGTTAGAAAGATGCGGCAGTTAGTGGTAGTTATCCTACCAACCGACATCCATCGTGTATATATGGGGGCCATGTACATACTCTATGTTATTATCGATTTCTATCAAGCAAATTCCCAAAACTGTATTCATACGAAAGATAGTGTTGTGTTGTTGTGTATATTCTTTAAAATCAACAGTCTCATCGTAACCAAACCATGTGGTTGGCGTGAGTTTTCTTTCGTTTCTTGATGGTTCCATCGACAAACCCTATTTTGTTTTTTGCAAACAAGAAGTTTTCCATTTCTAGAATCTAGTCGAGATAGTTGTTGTCGTTCAAGGTGTCGTTCACATGCATCTGTCTCAGATAATCGGATGGATGGAGATAATAAGGTGAGGTGTGGTCAGCGGTTTCATTGTTGGTTTTGGATGAGGAGTTGTTGTTGGTCGATCGAGCGGTTCGAGTCCCACTCTTATACCATCTGAATTTTGAATGGGGATATATGTACATCTCGAAAAAAAAGGAAAGGGTAACAACAAAAAGATTACTACAATAATAAGAAAACAAGGGAATGTACGTAAATGGATTCTTCTATAACAGTAACATGAAAAAGATTAGAAAAAAGTTGTGTCAATAAGCTGTATAAGGGTCAGTAACGTGCCAAAAATTGACGAGATTGAATTTAATAAACAAATATAATTTAATAAACAATTATTATTATTGTTACACTCATTATTGTTTGTATTATTACTGTTCAATAGTTTGTGAATTAATGTAAGGATAATTAAAGTCTTATCAAAAGTTGTATAATAATAAAATGGTTATAAAAGAATGTCTACAAACTTGAATGAAATCTTGTGAAATACATTCATAAAACATATGTAAGACTTTTAACAGTTTTTATCAAATAATATGTGTATAAAACAAAATTCTAAACTTGAAATAATTTTATGCTATTAAAGTTTCTTTAAAACAATAATACACTTAGACTATGCGTAGTGTTTGTTTAGTTAAATTGTAATTTAAATAGCATGTAGATAAAAAAATCATTTTACTAAAGCATATTTTAAAACAAGTGTAGTGCTTATCTAGTGTTTAGAGCCTCTATCGTTAAAACAATTAATATAGAAAAAGTTGTGGGCGCCCTATGAGTTTAGAGGTTTTTTTAATTATCTTGTAATGGTGTTTGGAGTCTTAATTATTTACATGTTATAATGTTTAAATCTCCCAAAATGTTTACCACTTATAGTCTTGGTAAAAAATGACGAAGACAATTTTCTTTAAAAATATAATTTAAAGGAAATCAAGTAAAGAAGAGGTGCTTTAACAAGTGTTAACTAAGGAAGGGAAAAACAAAAGCAAACATAGATACTAGCCAAAACAAGCTTTGGTCACTCTCCTATTTGTTTATATCAATCATACTCGGTTACATGTGATTTTCTCATGACATAACAACTGATCAAGAGACTAAAATCATTTTTGGACCAATTGCAATGAATTAGTTTTGAGGAGTTCATAGAGAGTATGGTCGATACATAGTCTAATCATGGACTAACAATACAACATCTAGACAAGTTTTGTTGTTTGCGAAGGAGGAGAAGTCCACATTTTTTAATGTCACCGCTTTTTGCTATGTGATATTTTAACCATTTCTATTTCAACATTGGCTTCTGAGTACATTTAGCATTAGAGGTAGAGTGTTCGACTTATTTAATAATTCTTTAACTCAAGCTTTAATTAGTTGTTAAGATCTAATCCGTCCAAATGCATTGTTGTCAATGTGAAAGAATTACTCACTCTAGACCGTGAAAATCTCAAAGGTCATTTCTTATTTAGATTTTTAATACACATTTGCTGAAATTTAATTAACCACACTACAAGTTTAACACCTAATAACCTATTTATTTGTTCTTATTTCTTATAGAAATTAAATGACCTCAAACTAAGATTAAACAAACAAGCTTTTCACACACAATTACACTTTAGACAAGTCTATCGCTTATACAAATATATCATCTTGTATAGAAAAAGTTAAAGGATCGTCCAAACCAAAGTCCAAACTAAAAAATTTTCTCTTCTCCACCATCTCATTTATCCATTCAATGTCTAACAATATGCTTATGTTTTAATTTATGCTTTAATTAATCATATTTCCATAATTTATGTCGTTTTTAATATAAAAATATTATAATTTCTCTTTTTCATGGGTTTTATTAGAAACATAACTAACAGAACTGAACAAATAAAAGAATCATTAAGAAGTAAAATTCTATATATAAATTAAAAATATTTAAGATAAGTATGTAATCTAAAAGTGGTGAGAAAAAAATAATAAAGCTAAGTAAATAAAATAAAAGAAGAGGAAAAAGATAAAATAATAATAAGTTACATATTTTATTCTTTAAAGAGTACAGAAAAAATATCATTTATTAAAAACTTATCATAAAAAATAAACTTCAGTTAGTGAAACTGATATAAATATTATAAAATTTCGAATAAAGACATTTAATGTATTTATTAAAGTTCAAATATAAGATCATTTTCATAATACTTGAAAGGGTAAAATTTGTAATTTACTCTAAAGATTTTGACTTATATATGTTGTGAGACGATTAGCATCCATTGGATGAGACTACCAAGCACATTCTTGTTGAATTAAGTTGATCTCTAACTATATGTATAGAAAATTTTACATGCGCGTTAAATTTATACATATTAATACAGAAGGGTGCCCGCACAATGCGACGAGACAACATTTTACATCCAGCATGTGTTTTTAATTTTTGTTATTCTTATAACAATTTTACAAAAGTTTATTATGTTTTTTCATATCTAAAATTTAAAACACCAAATAAATGAATTTTGCATGACGACTTGTACATTTACACATTAATTTATTGTACCTTATAAAATACAGATCGGTTCAGCAAAAAATTTACATCAAAATGTTTAAAAAATACACATTTTGATTGATATAATAGAAATCTAAAAACAAATTAAGTTTTTTTGGTTTATGTGTAGATAATATAAAATTTTATGTAATTTATAGTAAGTATAAAGTTATTATGTAATAATTGTAAAGGGTAATCTGTAAATAACGTTAAAAATACTATTTTACCATTAAAAAGTTGTACCTTATGCATCGAGTGAAGTGATGTTCTTAATTTAATGGTATATTAAAATATCATTTTATATGCTTTATACATAGTATACATTATTATATTTAAATTAAAGATCAAAAATAAAAATTTGGTGGAGTCATTTTTTAAGAAGTTAATAGCATATGAAAAAATCATAGATGCTTAAAAGATGTAAAGAGAACTTTTGATGATTTTTTAGAACTATCAATATATAAAAAACTATGAGAACTGTATAATACACTTGTACATAATATATAAAAGATATTAGGCAACTGTGTAAGAGAGAAAAACACGCATACTAACAGACTCAAGTATCATATTCAAAACACTATATATAAGTGCATCATGTCGTTCTCATAGCTCTCAACATATTTTGGTTTTGAAATGAACGCATGCGCACACACTTTTTAAGTGGATAAACAACATGGGTAGGCTTCAGGAAGACAAGCCTCAAGCGGGCATCCCGAGGAAGTTTTTTTCTTAGCGACAATGCTTCCAGTCGGTACTGAGCAACAACAATTAACACAGGTAGACTGCCCCTCCCACCCTAAGTGGATTTATAAACATTAGTTGTACATTTGTGATGAAGATAAAACTTGGTATCAAGCTTCCTAAGTGGAACTTATAAACATTACAAACTCATACATTAGAAACTAAGGTTAAGAGTGAAGTAAAATAGTTTAAACATATGATATTTATTCTTGATGAAGGGAAACAAAAGCAGGTACTTGATGCAGTTACATGATATTTAAACAATTGTGGGGTTAAAGGTCAATGTCTGCAAGTTCAAGGGTTATTTCTGTAACTTGTTACTTCTTGTTTGTATTTGTATTAGTGACAATAGTTGAAGGGTGTAATGTGTCAAATTAGTTAAGCTGGTTAACGGTTCAATTTGGGGGATAAATAGAGTGTTAGGGTTTATTGATAGAGAGACTTTTCTTTTGTAATCATATTTGATTCTATTAATACAATCATACACGAACTTCTTATTGCTTGTCAATCTTGTGTAATTCCAATTAGTTTACAACAATTGGTATCAGAGCTTCAGGCTCGGCTCGATTGATCATCGTGATCAAATCGACGAAACAAGAATTGGAGTGGAAAGATGGTGTCGACCAAGTTTGAGTTGGAGAAGTTTGATGGGAGAAATGATTTCGGTCTGTGGAGGTTGAAGATGAGAGCACTGCTGGTTCATCAAAGAGTTGTTGGTGCACTGAAAGGGGGTAATGCGGTAATACCAACTGATGCCACAGAGAAAGAGAAGAAAGATGTTGAATTCAAACACAAAGACATGATGGAGAAGGCTCATAGTGCAATCATATTGAGTCTTGGTCATCGAGTTCTTAGAGAAGTATCTAAGGAGACCACAGCAGCCGAAGTATGGTCTAAACTCGAGTCTTTGTACATGACCAAGTCGCTGGCCAACCGATTGTACTTGAAGAAACGGCTATACACGTTTGGTATGGGATCTGGCAAGTCATTAGAAGACCATACAGATGAGTTTAACAAACTCATTCTTGATCTTGAGAACATTGAGGTGAAAATAGAAGATGAAGATCAAGCAATATTGTTCTTGACCTCATTGCCTCATAGTTATGAACACTTTGTGGAAACACTCATGTATGGGAGAGACACACTTTCAATGGATGAAGTATTGGCTGCTCTCAACACAAAGGTGTTGAAGCAAAGATCTGATTTTAAAGAAGAAGGTGGAGATGGGTTGTTTGTCAAAGGAAGAATTGAGGTAGGAAGAGGAAGATCAGAGCATCGCACAAAAAAGAACAGGAAGACTACAAGATCTAAGTCAAGATACAAGAGGAAGTGCTTTTCTGCGATTCAGAGAATCATCTCAAAAGAGACTGCCCAGAGTGGAAACAAAGAAGAGGTGAAACTGGTCACTATAAGTCAAGATCAGAGCATCGCACAAACAAGAACAGGAAGACTACAAGATCTAAGTCAAGATACAAGAGGAAGTGCTTTGTCTGCAATTCAGAGAATCATCTCAAAAGAGACTGCCTAGAGTGGAAACAAAGAAGAGGTTAAACCAGTCACTCTAAGTCATCTAGTCAAAAAGATGACTCATCATATGGATATGAGAGTGCAGATCTAGAAGAAGTCAAGTTGGGGGACAACAGGCCATGTAGAATCCAAGGAAGTGGCTCAGTAACCTTCAAGTTAACTAATGGGTCTGAAGTAGAAATTCATGATGTCAAGTATGTTCCGAGTCTCAAAAGAAGCCTGTTGTCTCTAGGCACTTTTGAGAGGAATAAGTGTAACATCCGTCATTTTCAAGTTATAAACCCGAACCCAAACTAAAATCAAAACTTCTTACGATATGAATTTCTTTATTTAAATTATTTTATTTATATTAATGAATTATATAGATTAGACGTGTAGTTTAAACAATATCATGAATTAATGAATTCAATTTATCATTTAAACAACTTATAATAACTCATTGATTTATAAATAATTCTTTTTTATAAAATTATAAAGTTTATTAATCATGTTACAACAAATAACTAAATGAAAAAGATTTATTAAAACTTATAAATTTATAAAATGAATTTTAATAAACTTATAAAGTTACAAGTCTTATAAAGTTATAAAGATTTTATAAGAAAATAAATTGTAATTATTCTTTTATCTATTTTTTATTTAATATTATATTTATTTCAAAATCATAATCCTTTTTTAAAAGACTTATAAATCACCATTAACACCATTCATAACCTTCTCCTAACCTCAAGTATAAAAGC